>JAJIBD010024189.1:85000-364238 GCA_021461705.1 Cryptotis parvus
GTCGGGGTGGACGTCCCTGCGGGCCACTGGCCCGACACCCCTGACTCGCTCAGAGGCCCCTCCGGGAACTTCTGATGGTGAAGGCGGGTGCTTGGAGTGGGGGTTGGCTCTGACCCCGCGGGTGCTGCTGCTGGCCCTGCCTCCGGGCACTGGTGCCGTGGCACTGCCTGGTGACAGCAGAGCGTGGGCTGCAGGCGTGTGGCCTTCCCATGTGGCAGGACAGGCCTGGCTGTCAGCCCGGCCCTCCCCCAGACCTGCGGGGTTTGGCTGCAGGGGACCGAGTCTGGCGTTTACTCTAGAATCCTGGGATGGGAAGGGTTAAGAGTGATTTGTGGGGGCCGGGGAGATGCGCCCAGGGTGGGCCTCCCGTGCAGCTCTGGGGATAGCCCTGGGCGGGACGAGCTGGGCTGGTGATGGTCAGGAGTGCCCCTGGGCCCCGGGTCCTTGCAGCACCCCGGGATGCTGCCCCGTCCCCTCACTAAATATTTCTAATCCAAATTCCTTGTTTCTTGGGGAACAAACACCGTAATCCATTATTTATTATTTGAGAAATTACTAAAGTTGAGGGAGGAAAAAAACACAATTTTGCGTCTTTGTTTCGAGGGACCCACCTCTGGGACCCTCTTGGCTGTGCACTCAGCGGTCATTCCTGGTGATGCTTAGGGACTTAGGCACCGCTCGTCCTGGCCTGCAGTTGTGGACACGGAAGGGGAAGCTGAGGACAGTGGGGACCGTGGCGGGAGCAGTGAGCTCTGCGCCCCTGCCTCTCCCCCTTGTGTGTGTTGTAGATTTTCTGTTGGGACACGACGTTTTTCACCTTAGTGCTTGGCTTAGGCGGGCTTTGGTGCCCATTTGGGTGTTTTCTTGGCATTTGCTACCTGCCAGTGCTTGGGGATCACTCCTGGGGTGCTGAGGGGACCCTATGGTGCCAGGGATTGAGCCAAGGTCAGCTGCATGCCAGGCCAGTGCCCTGACCCCTGGCACTGTCCCTCCAGCCTGCTCTGCATTCTTGCTGTGTGCGTTATGAGTGTGTCAGATCAAGAGGATAACTGGGAAAATGGATCCCCCTCTTCTTTTATTTTGAATTTGGTCCTCACCTGGCAATACTCAGGAGCTGTTCTTGGCACTACGCTCATCGGGAGTGTGGTGCTCGGGGGACCATACACGGTGCCAGGCGTTCACCAGGGTCTGCTGCATGCAGAGCAAATGTGTGACCTCCTGTACTGTCTCGACTCGGAAAGCTAATTTATCTTCCTTCCTTCCTTCCTTCCTTCCTTCCTTCCTTCCTCCCTTCCTTCCTTCCTTCCTTCCTTCCTTCCTTCCTTCCTTCCTTCCTTCCTTCCTTCCTTCCTTCCTTCCTTCCTTCCTTCCTTCCTTCCTTCCTTCCTTCCTTCCTTCCTTCCTTCCTTCCTTCCTTCCTTCCTTCCTTCCTTCCTTCCTTCCTTCCTTCCTTCCTTCTTCCTTCCCTTCCTTCCTTCCTTCCTTCCTTCCTTCCTTCCTTCCTTCCTTCCTTCCTTCCTTCCTTCCTTCCTTCCTTCCTTCCTTCCTTCCTTCCTTCCTTCCTTCCTTCCTTCCTTCCTTTCCTTCCTTCCTTCCTTCCTTCCTTCTATTTATTTTTTTGCTTTTTTGGGTCACACCCAGCAATGCTCAGGGGTTTCTCCTGGCTCTGCACTCAGGAATTACTCCTGGCGGTGCTCGGGGACCACATGGGAGCGGGGGATCGAACCTGGGTCAGCATGGGCCTGCCACGTGCATGGCAAACGCCCTACCCGCTGGACTATCGCTCTGACCCTGGAAAGCTAATTTTTAGAATGAAGCATTCAAACGTGAACAGAAGCAGAGAAAACTACAGGGTAGCAAACAGCCTGGAGAAGTGGGGGATGTCAGCGGCCCTGAGTGCTTTCCGTCTCTCTCTCCCAGTTGTGGTGTAGTATCTCGCGACTCCTTTCTACTCGGATTTACTTCCCACCAGCAGCAGCATTGAGATGGCTGTGTTACACACTAGGGGCGTGTGCGTTCCTGGGTTCACTAAGGCTCCGTTTTCTCCCTTACGATTGTGCCACCAACGCCATTTGTACATTTATGTGATCCAGTTATTTTGTCTAAATTTAGATTCTTTAATTGGATGAAACACCAGCCAAGGCACATCAACGATTTCCAGTGTATTACATCAGCCTTCCATTCTAGTCCCCAGCAGGGATATTTATTAGATTCGGGGATGTCAGGCCATGCTCTGTTTGGAAACACAGGTGGACAGATGGGTAGATTTGCGTTGCGTCTTACTTGTAAAGTGGTTATTTTTTTAAAAAAATATTTTATTATACCACCATTAGATACACAATTACAAGATGTTCATGTTTGAGTTTTGGTTCTACAGTGTTCCAACACCCATGCCTCCACCTGTGCCCATCTCCCATCACCAATGTCCCCTCCTCCTTCCCCCTTCCCCCCAACCTGCCTCCATGGCAGGTTCTTTCTCTCCTTTCTCTCTTCTCTCTCTCTCTTTCCTTCTTGCTTCCCCTTTCTTACACATTGTAGATTGCAATATATTCTAGAACATGATTGGTTCCACTAATTTGATGTACCGGGTCCAGACCATGAAAATGCATGATATTATGGTGAGCGCGAGTCTCATCCGGCTGCTTCTGAGGCCCTACAAGGTGACAGGGCCACTCCCAAAACCCATTTGCCTCCTGGGAGCCTCATGGTCAGCTGAGCTAGGGGAGAGCTGGATGGCAGTTCTCCCCCATGCATCTGAGTCTCTGCATCATGGCCAAGAGCCCTGAGGCAGTTCATGGGTAGGGGCCACCAGGCCTCTGGGGTGGGTCAGAGAGGGGAAGGGGTACCCCAGCTCCATCTCCAGGAATACCCTTTGACTTACGCCTCCGAGAGCCACCTACCTGGGATCGAATTCGGCTGCTCTGAGCTGGTCTTGAGATCAGCGTCTCTCTTGGTGGGGTTCTGATGAGCTGTGGGGTCTGGACCGTGATAACGGTAGCTATTATGGTGAGCGAGTATCATCCGGCTGCTTCGAGACCCTACAGAAGTGATGGGCCCACTCCCAAAACCCATCTTGCCTCCTGGGAGCCTCATGGTCAGCTGAGCTAGGGGAGAGTCTGACGGCAGCTCTCCCCGTGCGTCTGAGTCTCTCATCTTTCTATCTCTATTTCTGTCTCTGTATTTCTCTTCTCCTACACCTTGTGACTTGCCTTACGGTTTATGATGCAATTATCTATGTGTATATTCAGTAGTGAGTTCTAGTGTGACATTATAGTTCCTCATTCCCCATCAACCTCCCCAGTTTGTTACAACTTAATTGATCATTATGGTGTACAGATGTGAAAGATCCTGGGAAGGACCTGGTCCTAGCCTACTTTGTTATCTAAGCCGCTTGTGCGGCTGGGCACCGTCACAGCTGTGTGTCTGGTCTGCCCCTTGTCCGGTTCATCTGGTTGCAGAGGCTGCGAGCCCGTAGCCACGCTCACCGGCATGGAGAGAGGGAGGAGCCCAAATCCCTGCTCCAATTCTGGCTAGCGTGGCTTCCCCCCCACGTGACTGCTTTACCCTACGTTGGTCTCAGCTGGGGACCAGCCAATTCCTCAGAGACTCCATGGGCTGCTCCACGTGGGCTGGGCAGCGCAGCTGTGCTCCTGGTCTGTCCCTTGTCCAGTTCATCTCTATTGTTACTGTTTTTGGCATATTGAATACACCACGGTAGCTTGCCAGGCTCTGCCATGGCTCTGGGTTCATCCCAGGCGACCCAGTCTTTTCCTATGTCAGACAATCCGCCATCCAGGGCCCACAGGGCAGAGCCCTGGGGGTGTAGACAAGCCTGTCTCCTGTCTCCCACCTGCCAACGCAGCCTGGCACCGCAGCCACACCTGCAACACCTCGAGGGGGCAGATGGCCCTCATTAAAGCTGGTTCTTTATATCTGCAGCTCCGAAGCCCAGCGTGGTGGTTGCTGTTTTTTTTTCTTTCCACCAAGCACTGCAGTAATTCCTCACCTACGGCAGTCGATGGCTTCTTGGAAACAGGTTTGCTGGAAGAGAGAGCAGGATGCCAGGTCCCGGCCACGTGACAGGGCTTTGTTCCATCTCTACAGAGCGGACAGGAAACAGTTTCTTCAGCCACCTCAAGGGTCCTTTTCTCTCTGCCATCGTCCTCAGCCTGTTCCATCTCCCTGTGAATGGGGCTGGGGGATCCTGGGCTTGTCCCTCATTAACAGTGGCCTTGTGCACCCCTTTCCGCCCTCCCACCCCTCCCCTAATCTTCCCTCCCTGCGCCCCTGGGTCTGACTCCTGCAGGCCTGGGAGCCCCTGCCTACTCCGACTCGAGGTTGGGGGAAGGAGCCCTGAGATATGTTTCATCCTGTGTGGACAGAGGCGTGTGGGGTCCAGACTGTTCCCAGTGTCTCTCAGCCTGTAGCATCCCAGGAGCTTGGCAGCGGGTCCCCAAACGTTTGCTTCTGAATCTCCTTCCTGATTTCCAGCTGCCTCTCCCAGAAGCGGGTGTGGTTCTTCACAGGGCACTGTGCACGCCCGTTCAGCCAAGGGATGTCCACTCCCCTCTCCTGGCCCCCCCGCCTACGCCTGCCATCATCCGCATCCCGTCCCTTGGGCCTCCCGTCCCTCCTCGGGGCCAGGCTCCCGGGCTCTCCTTCCGGTATCACACTCCACCCATGAGCCAGGAGGTCCTAAGGAATGGCGCATACACTTTGCATGCTGGAGGTCCAGGGACAGTTCCCCAGCAACCCCCTCGAATTCCTGTGGCACCAAGAGTGACCTCTGGGTATGACCCTCAGTGGCCGCCACTGTGTGGCCCTACACGCACACATGCTAGTGTGTATGTCAGACCCTGTAAAAAGTATTTCGTGGCGATTATTCTCGTTACCGGAGTTTGCCTTTTCTTATTTGCTTCCCTCTGCTCAGGGGCGGGGGAGAGGAGAGTGTGAGCACCAGCGGGTGTAGAAATGCAACATCACATTTCAGTGCAAAAGCAAAGTAGAAGCTCAGCCACTCCCTCAGTTATCCAGACACGGAGTTTGCAGCTCATGTAGAAGAATCAGAATGGAAATAAAATCCCTTCCTCTGGGATTCAGATTTTTGGATCTCCTGCGGTCCCGTCTGGAAGGTGATGTATTGGAAAGTGCAACCAATAACCTGTGTGCATTCGGTGCCAGGAACCGTGCCAGAGGAAGGATTTTAGTGCGGTCACATATAATGTGGGTCGGCAGGTATTAGAGGAGTGGCCTTCAGGCTAAGAGAGTGTCCTTTTAGCTGCACCAAAATGAGTAAAACTATGACTGGTAAAACCATTTTCATTTTTTATTTTCAAATTCTCTTTATAAATAATTGAATAAAATTCTCCACTTGAGAGTTGATCGCTCATGGGACCAGAGCGATAGCACAGCGGTAGGGCGTTTGCCTTGCACAATCCCCGGCATCCCATATGGTCCCCTGAGCACTGCCAGGAGATAATTCCTGAGCGAAGAGCCAGGAATAACCCGAGCATTGCCAGGTGTGACCCAAAAAGAAAAAAAAAGAGTTGCTCGCCCAGCTGCGTTCAGTCTTAACCTCGACTGAGAAGGAGGCCTAGTGCGACCGACTCAGAATGAAGATCAAATCATGCCGGTAGTTCACAGTCAATTGCTGTTTTGAAAAATGCAGATTTTTTTTTGTTTGCTGGTTTATTTCTTTTTTGAGGCCACACCCAGCAATGCTCAGGGGTTACTCCTGGCTCTGCACTCAGAGATCATTCTGGGTGGTGCTCTGGGGACCATATGGGATGGCGGGGATCAAACCCGGTTGTGTGCATGCCAGGCAAGCATCCTGCCTGTTGTACTATGAAAAATGCAACTATTTCATTCATTCATTCATTCATTCATTCATTCATTCATTCATTCATTCATTTATTTGCTTTCTGGGTCACACCCAGCAATGCTCAGGGGTTTCTCCTGGCTCTGCACTCAGGAATTACTCCTGGTGGTGCTCGGGGGGACCATATGGGATGCCGGGGATCAAACCCGGGCCGGCATGGGCCAGCCGTGAGCAAGGCAAATGCCCTACCCGCTGGACTATCGCTCCGGCCCCAAAAAATGCAACTATTTTAGCCATGAAAAATAACCACTGGGGTAGGATGCGCTATATATATATATATATCCCATTATTATATATATATAATATTATAATTATTGTATAATTTTATATAATATAAAATATATTTTTACATATATTTATATTTTATCACCTTTCTTTTTGGACTGGGAGGCCTCTGATCTGCTTCCTGAGCTCACATGCTCTCCATCTGCACACCCTTTTATAGGCATGGCTGCATTTACAAAATATTAACTATGACTCATTTCCTCATGGTAATATTATTACAAATATGATTTTGCTTCTGGTGCATATGAGGCAGGTGGTAATCAGAGTGCAAGGAGGGTTAATCCATTTCCATGACAGCTCAAGAAGTTCACAGCTTGTCAGACCCCAAGATTTTTCCCCGGGGGAGGGTTCCCGGCAGCTCTCCCCCTTGCCCTGAGTAGGTTTGGAGGGTTGGAAGCGAGAATTACTCTGCGCTTGTTCGATGCTAATGTTTCCTTATATTGACTGGCAACAGGTTGGGACATATAGAAGTTACAGTTTTGGGGCTTTAATTAGGGTTTTGGATTTGCCTGGGGTACCACCCGGCAGTGCTCAGGGACCCTGTGGTGCTGATGAACCAGGGATGGCAGGGGGCAAGCAAGCAAAGCACCTTAACTCATTTTGATCTTCTTTTATTTTAGTGAGGCAAAATTGTTTCATCCAGAGATTTCTGTGCGTTGGGTGGGACAGGAGAGAGGGAGAGAGGTATTGAGATCGTGTGGACTTCCCTAGAGGGGTGAAGGCCAAGAGGCCACATCAGGGTACAGGGACATTGCCAGAGACGTGGCACTTTCTGGGCGAAGCACACACGTGGCGTGTGAAGCCCTGGTTTCTTCTATCACACTAAAAACAAACCAGCAAATGTGCATTGCATAAAAAGATTTCCAAGGTATCATGCATCTTTCCAATAGTCAACATAAGTTTTACAAAGAGAAAGGAGGTACTTATGGCTTGTGGGATTTAAGGGTATCACTGTATCACTGTCTTCCCGTTCAGCTTCGATTTGCTCACGCGGGCACCAGTAACATCTCCATATGATCTGTCTCATGCAAGTAGAGCCCAAGGGCACCTGCTTGCTCCAGGAACATAAAGAGCCTCAAACCATTCCATCAGGTCATGGGAATGAGGTCTATAATTGTTACTGTTATCTGGCATATCAAATACAGCATGGGTAGCTTGCCAGGCTCTGCCGTGCCAGTAGCATACTCTTGTAGTCATCTCAAAATCCAGCATTTATTGATGAACCGCGGCCGCAAGCAGCCGCGTGAGCCGGGCTGTGATAGGCTGGTCTGCTGGGTGGAGTTCTGATGAGGGGGAAGTCCAGATGTGGTATACAAAATAGAAAGAGAAGGGGGAAAAGTCCATTCAATTTAAATAAAAATCTTGCTGACCTGGATACAGCCCCAGCACTGAGCTAGGAGGTAGCTCTGAAAACCACTGGTGTGCTGGCCCCCAAATCAAAAAAGTTAATTTTTAAATAAGATTAGGAAGAAAGAGAGGAACTTAACGTTAGGAACATGTATCGGCTGTAAATATTCAGTAGGGCTTGAGTCCCTATGGAGGTATTACTCATCGAATAGTTAGGGTTTTGTTTGGGTTTTGGGGGGGTCACACCTGGCGATCCTCAGGGCTTATTCCTGGCTCTGCACTCAGGAATTACTCCTGGCGGTGCTCGTGGGAACACATGGGATGCCTGGGATTGAACCCGGGTCGACATGTGCCCTCCCCGCTGTGCTTGTCGCTCGGGTCCCTGAGTAAATAGTGCTTTACGCATGATCTCGAGAGATCGGCCAAGTCTAGCAAATAAAACTAGCTTGATTCTCAGAGCCCTCTTCATTCCGACCTGCTGCTTTAGACCTTCCAATCAGCTGTTAATGAAGTCATGTGGTTTCAGGGCCCCAGCCCCTGCCTCGATCCTCGCCACGGGTCAGTGGGTGTGTGCTCAGCGGGCCTAGCGCCAACAGTCCCTAGGAGCTGTTATGTCCACAAATGGCGAAGGAATAACAGAGATTAAAGAGAGGTAAACAAGAGTCACCTGGCAAAAATATTTGGCCTTTCTCAAAATCTGGAAGTTATATTTAGGAGAAATTGTTTTGGGTGAAAATATTTGAAAGTTTGTTTTCTAATCAGAAGCGGCTTGGGTTATTTTAACTGGAGAGTTGGGGTGGGGTGTTAAACCAGCCGCTGATTAGGAGACTAGGGAGTCTGTCGTGGGGAGTGGGAAATGAGATGATTAAGTTAATTGGTGCCGCGTAAGAATAGAAACCTCGTAGGAAGTCGAATCTTGAGATTCCGGGCTTTCTATTAGTCATTCGCCGAAGGCTTATGGAGAAGCGGTGCAAGCCACCAGTAAGACAAGAGAAAGCGGATGGAGCCGAAGGGGCCCCAGCCAGCCCCTCTGTCCCCACCTGCTTGGGTCTAGCCCCACTGCTCAGCGTTTCTGGACGTGTTCTGGTTTTCATCCTCTGTGTTGTATCCGGTCTCCCTCACCCCTGTTCTCGGAGCCCCACTGACCATTTCGGCCCATGGCCTCTGCCTTCCAAAGAGTCCCTTCCCTCGTGGAGGGGTCCGGCACTTCTCCACACGTGAGCCAGGCCCTGGGGTCTTCGAGACACACAGGATTAAAGATGGGCACCCTTCCCTCCCGGCGTGATAGGATCACAGAGACATTTGCCCGTAGGACTTCCCAGCACTGAGTGAGGACAGGAGAGGGGTCAGGTGCCAGCGGCAACGTGGAGTTTTTTGTGTGCTTGTGGGGAGGGCTGGAGTGCCCTTCTTCTGGTCTCCAGTGCTCGTTCTGACAGACTTGCGGGAGCTGTGGTGAGAGAGAGGGGGCAGCCTGGAGTGTCACTGCACGGTGTGTGTGTGTGTGTGTGTGTGTGTGTGTGTGTGTGTGTGTGCGTGCGTATGCGCGTGCCTGGTGATGGGGTGCTGTGAGCTCTGTGCTTCCTCTTTCGGCTGGAGCTGTGTGCTAAGAATAGAAACCGAAGTAGTTCCCGGCACAGCTCCAGTGAGTGCTCTAGTGGACAGCGCAGGTTCTGGGAGTCCCGGCTGGCTCGGGCAGCGGGTCTTAGCCGTGACAAGCGGCCGCTTCCTCCTGATTGCACCCTGGAGGGCAAGGAGGGCCCGACGGAGACAGTCGGGGGGGCCCTGCATACCCAAGTCTCAAGGTTTTCTTGGGGAACTGCAGTGCAGGCTCATAGCTCATTCTCAACCTCAAATACCAACTTGGGGTTCTGTGGAGCAGCCCCCACCCCAGGAGAAAGAGTTTCGATCACTAGCATTATTGGAGGTCGGGTGTATTGGACCCCGGGCTGTGGTTTTTGGTGGATTGCGTAAAGGCTTTTGTGTTCCCAGATTTGGGCAGACATGCGAATTAGCTCTAAGAATTTTGAACTTTCGGGGCTCCTGAATGCTGCTATACTCTATTTGTTTCGGGGTGCATCTCTGCGGCCCTCCAGGCTGACTGCTGGCAAGTTCCCCACCCACTACCATCTCTCTGGCCCTTCCACCTTTTCATTTTCTTTGGTTTCTTTTTTTTTTTTTTTTGGGGGGTTTGCACATAGCGCTAGTGCTCAGGGATCACTCCTGGCATAGGGATGCTGAGGATCAAACCTAAGCTGTCCACATACAAGGCAAGTGCCGTACCCCTGTACTGTCACTTCAGGCCCTCCACCTTTTAAATAAAAGCAAAAGAAAACATTAACTCTCTGGCTTCACCGCAGCTTTGCCATGTACCCTGACTCCCCGCGGCCTGTCTCTGCCTGCTCACTCCCAGGACCTGCGGGTGCCTACGTAAGATGTCCAGGGCAGGTGGGGTTCTGTGCTTTCCCCAGAGGGCACATGTCCTAAGGGAAGGGATGTATTTGTTCCATGCTGAGAGCACCTAGAGAGTTCCTGTGTTCGTGGGGGCGTATGCACCGGGCATGAAGAATTAAATATAGCCCATCCATGCTTCAAGCTTTTGGCTCTTCCGTGGACTTAGGGCAGCAAGGCAGATGGAGACATTGGCTTCCGGCAGCAGATTCGTTACTCCACACGTGAGCCAGTGCCTCGACGACACAAATTCTCTTATAAGTAGGCAGCGCCGGGGCTAAAATTGGAAACACGGGGCCAAACTCCCCCCCGTAAGTCATAAAAATAATTTGGAATTAGTAGAGCATAAAGGAGCGTGATTTTCTTTGAGTGTCACGCTCACGGTGCTGGGAGCGGGCCGACTTCTCGCCCCAACCCTTTCTGGTTACATGGTAGCCACGGTCCTGGGCCCAGCAGCCCCTTCCGCGAGGCGCAGAATTTGCCCTCTGAAGTGTCACGACTTAGAACAGGGCCTCGCTGACCCCGGTGGCAGAGTGGTTCTTTCTGAATGACTGGCTTTTTCTGACGCCCAAGAGGTACCGACCTGTGCTGGAAAGGTGCCTCGGGCCGTCCAGCCGCATTCCTGAGTGAATCAGACCCGTGATGTGGCTGCTGCGTCTGCGGTGGCCTGGGTTAGAACCGTGAGTTCTCAGGACGGACACGGGTCCCAGCATCGGGCTGCGAGTAGACGCCCGCGGAGATTATTCTGGGCGCGGGTTACCAGAGTCTCCCCTGCGCCTTTGTTCATTCTGCCCAGAATGTCGGAGGCCGCAGGGAGAGGGCAGGAGTTTGTTTCTAGCTGGGTCTGGGCTCAGGAACAAACTCTCCGTAACTACAGGGGTTATGGGTGCCCTGCTTTGAGGATGCCAGTCTGTGGAGGGTTTCCGTTGTTTTACATGCCAGCGGCTCTTAGGGTGCCATCTTGGTACTTCTCTGTATAAACATGCCGGCATCATGGCTCCAGCCTGACTGTGAGAGTGAGACCATGAGTTGGAGCCCCGGTGCCACAGCATGCGTCAAGCACTGTCTACCCCTTCCAGCACTCTCCAGGGCGCTGGTGAGCTCACACGTTCAGCCCACAACCCTGAGTGTGATCCTCCACCCCTAAATACCACCACCACAGCTCCAGAGGGAAGGAACAGGATGGTGTCACTTAGGCAGTGAACTGTGAAGGCGTTGTGTGTTCCTTAGGATGAATCATGAGACCAGCTACCGAATAGAAACAGAAGCTCAGAAGTTGGAACAAAGGGATGCAGAGACGGGGCCTGAGACAGTGGGTGCAGCGGGGAGGGGAGACCTGGCGTGCAGCTGACCCAAGGTTCGATGCCCCAGATGGTCCACCAGCAGGGATCCCCTTGGGCAGAGCCAGGAGTGACCGCAGCATCGCCGAATAGGACCCCAAACAAAACACAAAGACATGACAGTAAAGATCATTGAATAAAAGCTTATAAAGGATCAATCAATCCAATAGCTTATGGTTTCAAATTCAGTACGCTCCCCACTTCAGACACAGATCCTGGAGATTAGAATGAGGCTTGGGGGCTCAAGCTTTCAAACCTGAGGGTCCTTCCTGCCTTTCCCTTGTCCATTCCTTCATGCCCATGTTTTGGGGGCCACATCCGGCATTGGTCAGGGCTTGCTCCTGGCTCTACATTCAGCAATAACTCCTGGAGCACTCTGGGTGACCTTATGGGCTATCAGGGATCAAACCTGTCTGCTGCATGCAAGGCAAACACCCCATCCTGCTGCTCCAGCCCCCACCTCCTAGCAACACAAGTCACCAGAATTGATCCAAGAAGCCTGGTACACTTGGACAGCTGTTTCTGGGCAGGGGAGAGAGGCAATGTCATTTACAGTTACCGTTGAAAAGGGCCCTAGGAGGCTGAATTTCCAGCTGAATTTTAGCTGATCTAAACAAATGGAAATATTTACACTCCGATATGCCATAACAAAATATGGAAAAGTTCCTAGTTCATTTTGTAAAATGAACCTAATTACAGTGTTAACACTTGGTGAATTTTAAAGAAGTATCAGCCACTATTATGTATAAAGACAAACAAGAATTAAAACGTAGTTTATTAACTGGAGAAACGGCTCACAGGGCGCCTGATGTGCCTTCAAGAGACCTGCATCCCATCACCAAATGTGTTCCAGCAGCCGCCCATCTTGCTTTCAAGTGAACACAATCCCTGGACGTGGCAGCATGGTTTAGGAATGGTTGGAAGCAACATTCAGTGGTGATAAGCATCGGAAAGTGGGACAGAACAGAGATCCCAGGACCTCATTCCACAGAAGTTATGGCAGCGTGTTACGACGGGGCAGTTCATCCCTCCTAAGACTGGAGGACATTTATTAGAAGGTGCTAGTGTGAGGTCTCTCTCCGGAGGCATAGGAAAGGATCTGTCTTACATCTTTGTCACAGGTGAATTCCAGAACACCAGCAATTCACATTGATAAGGTGTTACAGGAACACCTTATTCTCCTGCCCACAGTCTAGCCACAGTGGGGAGTGGTATTTAATAACTGGAAACAATTACAAGGGGCTGCCTCCTAAAATATTAATAATGCATGTTGGCAAGGAATAAAACCCCTTAGGGAAACGGGCAAGGACGTGCAGTTCACAGTTGGCCAATGCAGATAGCCGGCAGTGGGAAATAATTCTTACTCGCTGGGGAAATGCAAACTAAGACAATAGTGAAACCTTCATTCAGGCCTATCACATTAGTCAAATTAGAGGTGAATCAGCTGGCTGGCTGGCCAGGTTGCAGTTGGAGAGGGTATTTTCATAATTCCCATGGAAATGTGAATTACCATGCTTTATTTAGAGTAAGATGGCAGTCATAGGCAATCAAATATTAATAGACCTTTCAACTAAGCCGCCTGACCTCTGTCTTCTAGAATAAAAAGTGTCTCTACACAAAATCCTATGCCTGAGATTGTGTGTTATCACCAAAAGAGCTGCAAAGGCCAGGCAATGGGAGAATGGAAGCTTCTGGAATGTTTGTAGAGCGCCTTTCTGACCAGAAGTGTCTTAGAGCTGCAGGCTTTGGTGGGCTGGTGGCACTCTGAGATGCAGATCCCTGAGAAGTGGGGTGCAGTCTGTAAAGCCTAGAAATTGCAGGCCAATGTGACGGAGGAAGAGGCTCCAGCCCCTCCTTCCTTGCGCTTCAGCTGTAAAAGAACACCATGCTAGGAGTAAATCTTTCCAGAATCTTCCTGTGGATGGAGGTTATACGCACCTGCTCTGTGATGTCTTTCTTTGTCGGGGGACATAGTCGGGTGATCTCCAGGCGATTCTCAGCCAATGGGGCAGCACTTCCATGCAAGGGCCCACAGTGGGATTCTGCTCAGGCCACCCAGGCAGTTCTTAGGGGGCCCGGAGGTGCCAGGGATAGCCCGAGGTCAGCACCCCACTCTGCCTCTCCGTTGCTCTTTCTCACGCTGGTTTACATGCTTGGTGATGGGTCAGAGGCAGCACCTGCTTCCCCGGAGCTGGCACCTTCTCCAGCATGTGCCTCTCTTCCTCGGCGCTGGGTTGGCGAAGCTTGGCAGCATTGGGCTACCTGCTGGGCGTGGTGATGGGAGTCCTGGTTTGCTTCGCCAGCCGAGTAGCCCAGCGTGGCACAGATCAGGCTGAGACCAGCTCTGTGGCTGCCGCCTATTCCCTGGCTATGCTCAGAGGACATGGTCGCCCAACTGGCATAAAGGAGTGTCGGGACAGCTGAGGTGACCCCAGCCTCGAAATGCCCCAACCTGACTCAACCCTTGCCTACAGGGTCTTCCGGTCTCCCCAGCACCCCAAGTGGGGTGGGTGCTGATGCTTCTCCTTCTCCAGTGACCCGTCCTATCTCTGCAGGAGAGGCGCCTGCCTCTTCATCACTGCCCCTGACCTGCTGTGGACAGGCTGTTCAGTGATCAGGAGGAACGGCAGAGACGAACGTACCTGTTGGTGCCTAACCCGGTGTCCTGCTCTGTCCGTGCGCTTCATGCTCCTGTGCTCAGCTCACACAGCCTCCACACGGGCCTGTCCCTGCCAGGGCTGTGTCGGGTTTGGAGAGGCTGCAGTAACTTGCCTGTGAACTTTTCCATGGGGCTCTGAGCAGGTGAGGGAATGTAGGATCCCGTGGCGGGGGATGAGAAATACCACACCTGGCTTGTGTGGGATGCCCTCGACCGCCTGGGGTGAAGAACGACCACAACAGGATTCTTCTCAGAACAAGCTTTACTGGAGCTCTTTTAGTTTGAATTTTACGATGGCGAAAAGGACTCCGACCCTTTGTGCAAGCTGCTTTTATACAGTGCTATTCGGGCGTGTCCACTTCCCATTGGCTGGCGCAAATGGTGTGAGTCGACGTGTCCACTTCCCATTGGCTGGCGCCAGGTCGTACGAGCTCGTATGAGCTGACGAAACATGCCCTGATTGGACAAAGCCCAATCACACCACGCCAGGGACTCTGCGCATGCACGGGACACAGGACCCTGCGCATGCGCAGAAAGGCAACGTGGCAGTGGGCGGAGTAATGGCGCCCAACAGGCTTGTGCACTTGTCTCAGTGGATCCGAGTCCAGCAGGCCCGGGCCGCGCAGTCACTGCTCTCGGACTGCTGTGCTCATGCCACCGTATCGACAGCAACACAGAGGGGAAGGGAGCGAGGGCGCAGGCATTAAAACATTAAATGCGGGAGCTGGAGCAGACATAGCGAGCAGAGTGTTTTCCTCGCACCCGGCGACCTGGGATTGAACCCCAGATCCCTTAGCACCGCCAGGAGTGATTCCTGAGCACAGAGCCACGAGTCAGCCCTGAGCATCACTGCATGTAGCCCCAAAACTGGAATACATAAATGCTTAAATATTAAATAAAAAAAAGTAAGGGTTTCCTAGACTCATACGCAAGAATCCAGCTTACTGCTTAAGGGGCAAGTTCCTCACCCCTGCCAGAAATCAGCCAGAGAGAAAATACTGGGGTTCGATGCTGGACTTGCAAGTGGTAAGCTCCTGTTCCATCCCCTGCCTCCCAGTTCGATCCCCCAAACCTGTCTAGGTGTGAAGGGGCAAGAGTAAGCCCCAAGCACCTCTGGGTAAGACCCAACTTCTGCTTCAGCCCCTAAAAATGGGCAGAATCATGATCGAGTACTGGAGTGCTACCTGATATTTTTTTTCGGGGGGGGCACTCTGGGGCCTTCTGCACAGCTGGGGGATGCTTACTGCCCTAAGGGAGGGCGTCTGTAGGCGGTTCCCGCTGTGGGGTTTGGGTGGGGGCATGGGCGGATGTGTCAGCGTCCAGACGTCATCCTCACTTCTGTGTGCCCAGGCCCCAGAATGAGGAGTCACCGTTCTTCCTGGGCCCGGCGTGAGACGGTGGCTCTGCCGCCTTTCTGCTGAGGGAAGGTGGCAGGTGGCAGCCGCCCTCTCCACCTTTATCCGCAGGCCTCGGCGCGCGCCTTTCACGGTCTCCTCTTCTGACGGCCTCAACTGCCTCTGTTCCCCTTCATTTGCGTTTCCTTTCATGTTTTGTCTTTTCTCCCTTAATTTCTACAAGTTTTCTTTTTCTTTAACGTTTTAACCTGCTGTGAAGTACATCTCTTCTGTGGCATCTTGGAAAGCTGGCGACTGTTTATAACCTTGTGATTAAAGCAGCAAGAGGTTTCCTTGCCAGCAGAGAAAGCTCCACTGGTACCTTTTTCTAAATCCGAAGCAAAACAGTTTGGAGAAATTGGAAGGAAACAAACCTTGCAGCAATGAAAAGAACATCCACGGTGATCCGTGGCCCTTTCCCTGGCATTTGTCTCTCAGCAGGGGCTGCAGGTTGGCTCTATCTGGTGGTGCTGGGGGGCAGTTTATTGCGGGCTGTGGGGACCGTCGGGCGCGCAAGGCAGGCACCGTACTGGTCTCTCTATGCAGGGATTGAGGCGTTTGTATGTAACTATCCTCCAGAAGCCGGCGTCAGGGGCTTCAGTAGGGAAGAGTGAAGAAACCCCAGGACTGGCTACGGAGCCCCAAGATGAAGAAGGGGCTAGGCAGGATGGCGGGCACTGCACTTTCTCCCCTGGAACACAGATGCAGAACCCTGGTAATGGCCAGGAGCTGCGGGCTGCCTGGAACCTCACCTGCCCTGTTGGGCGAAAGCATTTTCTGGTGACTCGCTCTGCAGTGGCTCCACGTCATAAGCTTATGTGGCCCAGCAACCACCCAGTGTCCTTTTGGGCGCGGCGCCTCTCAACTGGGTTAGACTGTCACCTCCGGGAGATGCGAGGCTGCGTGAGGCTCACAGTTCTGCCCTGCGTTATGTAAAGATGGTTACCGCTGTCGTGTCATCCTGTTTGGTTCAATTTATTCCTCCCCCTCCGATGTCCTCGTTTCTCTCCTACTGTAGTTGCGTTAGAATAAAACAGGAGAACTGGGCTCCCTCCCCCTACCCAGCATCTGGGTTTGTTCCTCTACTCATTCTTCTTAAATAAGTGATAGTGCAGTCACTGCCATTTTAAAATAGCATTAAAGAAGGTAATGGATATTAATGTTATCATGGTAAATAGTATTTTGAAATAAGAGTTTTTATTTTTTTTTTATTTTATTTTTTACTTTCTGGGTCACACCCGGCAGTGCTCAGGGGTTTCTCCTGACTCTGCACTCAGGAATTACTCCTGGCGGTGCTCGGGGGGACCATATGGGATGCCGGGGATCGAACCCGGGCTGGCATGGGTCGGCCGCGTGCAAGGCAAACACCCTACCCGCTGGGCTATTGCTCCGGCCCCAAGTATTTTGAAATAAGAGTTTTCAGACCACAGGATAGACCACAGAAAGCGGCAGATCCATCATAATTCAAGTCACCAGTAAACTAGATGCCAGCTTGACTTCCTCCTAAGCCTTCGGCTGTACTTAGCTGGTGTCTTTGGAGTGATGCTGCGCTGTTGTTTTTGGATCAATGTTTTGAAGATTTTTTTAGGTAACTTGTAAAATTATTTTTTTCTAATTTTATTACTATTCATTTTTGGGAATCACACCCGGCAATGCTCAGGGGTTACTCCTGGCTCTGTGTTCTAGAATTAACTCCTGGCGGTGCTCGGGGACTCTATGGGATGCCGGGATCGAACCGGGTCAGCTGCTTGGAAGGCAAATACCCTACCTGCTGGGTTACCGCTCTGGCCCTGTAAAATTTTTTTTTAAGATCATAATGTTTGAAGACTACAAAGTAGGGGTAAATAAATCCATGATAGTTTTAAGGCTAAATTGTCTCCAGATAACTTGCAACAGACCCTTCACCAGAGTAGCCTCTGGAAACTATTGCTGACATTCAAGGTTCACGCTCTTACTAAGACTGTAGTTTGAAGGCGACTGACCTTTGTACTTCCTTCTTCCCTTAGTCCTTTTGGTTCCCTTTGAGCTTAATGACCTTTCCCTCACTTCTGCTGTCCTTGGGGCCAGTGTGAACATTGGTGATGGTTCCTCAAACCCCACTATACAAAGGACCCCAATGTTAGCGAATCACAGTGAGATACACAAAGTTGTTCATGATTGTGTTTCGGTCATGCCCTGTTCCAACACCCGCTCCTTCACCTCTGCACATTTCCCTCCTTCAGGGCTCCCAGTTTCCCTCCCTTCCCCCTCATCCCAGCCTGCCTCTGTGGCAGACACTTTCCCTTCCCTTTATCCGTGTCTGTCTCTCTTTCCTTTTGGGCCTTACAGTTCTTAGGAGGTTATCAGGTAGATCCCTTTACCTACTTTCACACTGAGTTCCAGCTACTACTGTCATACTGAGGACCCCAGTATTGAGTGGTTGGCATATAGCTCAAGCAAGCTCTTGGGATAGACGTGCTTACACCCAAGGTTTCTTTCTGAGTTTCCGAAGCCTGGGAATTAATTCACATTCATCACGCCATGAATCTGAGGTGTCTCTGGCAGCGTTTGATGGTGTTGCCTTTCTGGGAAAGAGGGTCGTGGGTAGGAGCAGTGGCTGTCTTACCCGGAATCCAGAAGCCCGTCAGAGCACCCCAGGGGTCACTTCCTTCTGGGAGCTCTGCATAGCCCGCAGGTGACCATGTCCTATCCCTGTGCCCCCAACTCCCCACATAGTTTTGGTGGAAATGTGTGCATCTGTGGAATGCTCCTCTTAGGGAGGCCATCCTGGTCCTAGACCCCCGTGAAGGACCTCATGGAACTCAGTCGCTCCCCTTACTGCCCCTGCACAGTCACGTTTACAGGAGCTCAAGGCTCAGAGCTGGGCAGACACTGCCCATGCGTGAGCTCTCAGGTAGCATTTGATGGGCGATATAGATGTGTTGTGTTTTGTTGGGGGGCGACTCCTGACTCTGCACTCAGGAATTGTATCTGGCGGTGCTCCGGGGCCATATGCAATGCAGAAATCGAACCCGGGTCAGCCACATGCAAGGCAAACGCCCTGCCCCACTGTACTATCACTCCACCCCAAGGTGCTTTGTATGTATGTATGTATGTATGTATGTATGTATGTATGTATGTATGTATGTATTTTGCTTTTTTGGGTCACACCTGGCAATGCTCAGGGGGTTACTCCTGGCTCTGCACTCAGGAATTACTCCTGGCGGTGCTCAGGGGACCATATGGGATGCCAGGTATCAAAACTGGGTTGGCCACATGCAAGACTGGACTATCGCTCTGGCCCCAAGGTGCTTTTTATTTTTAAGGGAGGATTTGTGAAAAAACTTATTTAACCTTTTTAGTGTTTTTCTTTTTTAAAGACAGTACTTCTTCACTTGATATTGGCTATAGGTTCTATAGGTTCTTAGGAATTAGAACTCGAAGTGAAATGGCTTATATTTCAGCTCCCAGAGATTTGTTTTCTCCAGTACCAGTTGGGTTTTACTTTCTCCCCGCATCAACATTGTTATTCAAGGATCTGCTGTGGCCTGTGTCGGTGTGTATTTCATTATTGTTTTAGCCTTCCAGCCAGTGTTTAAATGCAGTTTTACTTTTGTCATTTTCCATCTAATCAGAGAATACAGAGTTCCTGCTCCCAGATGGGTCTCTTGCACTATGTCCTCATGCTGAGCATCACAGCGAGCCTTCTCGAGAGCCTTCTCCAAGGGGCCTCTCTGTCAGGCTCTCCGAAGGGGAGAGGGGGTGCCCCCCCTTCCCGCCTGTGCTGGTTCCCTCTGAAGAGTTGCTCCTGGCCCCAGCCCTCGGCACCCCGGCGGCTCGGAGCCGCTCTGGGAACCTGAAAGTCAGCAGCTAGCCAGGAGAGTCAGGAGCCGCCTGTCGCCCAGTTCAGGGAATGCAGAAAGTTTCCTTTGGGCGCCCCGGCAATGGCAATGGCCACACTTCCCTTTCCGCCACAGCTGGGCTGTGTGGGGCGCTTTGACGTCCCTGGAGCAGGACTAAGAGAGACAGGCCGGGTGAGCGTTGGGGCCAGGCTGTCCCTGAGTGACCAGTGCAGGGCAGTCACAGCTGTAGAATACACCCCTCTCCCAGGGGGCTCCTGGCCTCACCTTGACCTTGCTGCGTCCCTGTGGACAGCCCGGCTTCCTCTCCACAGGGGCTCGTGTGCACGGGCAGTGCGTGCTGTCCCTCAGATCCCAGGGCCTCCCTGGCCCTTCAGGGAGAGACTCTGGGCATCCTGTTTATCTCCGTTCTCGTCTTTTCTGCCTTGGAGACTCGGCTCCCGGTGGGCAGCAGGCTTGTAGGCTGGTCCCCGTGTAAGCCCTGGCCTTGAGTTGGTGAAGGACAGAGCTTTCATCTGCTCAGAAACACAGAATACAGCCTGAAACTAGCACAGCAGCCTTCCCTTTCCGAGCCACCCCACTGCGGTGGGTGCCCACCCTGGACAGCTAGCTGCAGGCCGGAAAGGTAGGTAGGGTGCTGGGTGGAGGCTTCAGCTAAGTGGCCCAGCAGGCGGAGTTACCTGATCCTTACGGTAGGGGTAGGGGCGGAGCGTCACTCCCCTTTCTCCAACCGGCACTGCTGCTAGCTGTCATTGGAATGAATCATCCGGATAAGTAGCGAGCTCGGTCCCTTCCTCCTCACTTGTGTTCCCACTTGCCGGTGGTCCGTCAGCGAAGACGTGTGTGGGCGCTGCTTGGCTCCCGGGGAAGGAGCCGAGGGTCGCGGGTGGTGGATTTCCAGCTGTGACACACCAGCGCGTTCCGGCAGGCAGGCAGGAGCCGCGGCTTGTTTTGCATGAGCCTTGAGGACAATTATAGGTAAGAACAAAGACACACTGTTTGTTCTGTGAACACACAGCCGTGGCCCGAGTTGCTTGTGCTCTGTGGTGTTTCCGTATCTCTGCTGCCTGGTTCCGGTGCTCCCCCAGGGCTGCCCTTTACGGACCACAGCTCTGTGGCATTGAGGGGTTTGTCCTGCTTGATCGGTTTTATCTCTCTCTCTCTCTCTGGATTTTTCTTTGAGTTCTGGAGGTTTCTTTCTGCCTGATTCTGGACAAGAATAGATCCCCCCCTTCCCCCCCTTATCATCACCCCTCCGTGAGGACCCAGGAGGCACCTTTGTCTGCCATTAGCCTATTAATAATGGACATTCTAGAGCATTCTAGTGGGTGAATGTTCTGCTTTGACTTTGAAATCGCTTTGGGCTGGAGGGAGACCCTGGGTCTTTCTCCATGGGGTCTCTCTGCCCCTTGGGTTTGGCTCTTTGCTTGAACGCTGTTGACTTAGCCAGGTGGCGGTTCTGACTGGAGACTCAGAGCTGCTTTAGACGTGGCAGCACTTCAGGTCAGGTGCTGAAGTGCTTTGCCAGGAGGAGGCTGATGGCTGAGATGTGACTTTTGTTGGTCGAAACCCTTCTGGCCTGGGAGTTTCTCCCAATTGCTGCTGTTGTTTGGAGATTCTGGAGAGTAAGAATTCAAGCCGGGAATGTTTTTTAGAGGAACTTGATTTGGGTTTTGCTCTTTCCCACCCTAACTACTCATACATACTTTGTGATTAACACGTGATTTTTTTTTTTTTTTGGTTTCTTTATTGTCTCATTTGATGGTGATTCATAAACTGTTAGTTGGCTGGTTCCTGTATGTTTCCCTGTGGCCAAAGCTCGAAATAAATGTCAGCACAGACCACACCTTTGTCTTAACAAGCCAGGTTCCTTTCCAAGAGGTATTCCTGATCTTGCATGTCGGTTGGGATGATGGAATTCTAAGGCCATGGAGATGTCTCTGCAGTGTGAAGTAGCAAAGCTATCAGCAAATCGAGCAGCTCGTTATGAAAACACTTTTTCACGTTGAGAGGGATGTTGTCTGCTCTGCCTTCAGTCCAAGGAAGCAAGTTTCTAGACTATCAGAGAAAAGGGATTTTTGCAAAAAGTCTTTGTGGCATCACATTCCTGTTTTTTTAAATGTCAGGAGAATAGGCACTCTAGTTCCCATCGAAATTTGAGTAAGTCTAGACACTAGTGAAATTAGGAGGGAGACATGATTTCGGTTAGACCAGGGAAAGAAGGTGGGGGGTGTGATTCTCATAGATATTAAAGTCTTTAATTTAAAGAGGAGGAGGGAGGATTTTTTTTCAAGCCTCCTTCTATAGCTAAGTGCTGGATCTTAAACAGCAGCATCAGGGAGCCAGAGTCAGGTGGGTAAAGCCACTTGCTTTGCATATAGCTGACCTGGGTTTAATCCCAGGCTCACACGGAATATAACAAGTCAGACAGCACGGCTGGAATCAGGGGCCAAGAGTTGCCCGTTGCCAAGCAGGGCTGGCATGGGGGTGCGGACAGGGGGAGCATCATCCTGCTCTTCGGGCTTCAGGGTGCTTGGGTGCTGGCAGCTGTGCGGGTGGGCACGGGCACGGACTGGCCTCTCCCTCCTTCCCAGCTGTGTGGGGTGGGCGCGGGCACGGTCTGGCCTCTCCCTCCTTCCCAGCTGTGTGGGGTGGGCGGCCCGGGCTGGCCCCTCTCCCTCCTTCCCAGCTGTGGGGTGGGCGCGGGCACGGGCTGGCCTCTCCCTCCCTCCCAGCTGTGTGGGGGTGGGCGCGGGCACGGGCTGGCCCTCTCCCCTCCTTCCCAGATGCGTGGCTGTGGATTCCATCCGCCAGGGCTGCTTAGGGCTTCCTCAAATCCGTTTCTAGGCCAAGTCTTCCCGCCTGTTTTAGCCCCCACTGAGTTTTCCATCACCTAAAGCGCGGCCTGGAAGTCGCGTGCTCCTTTGGATTGGGCTCCCGAGGTCCCCGTCATTCTCGCCTGCTGGCAAGAGCTGAGACCTGTGCTCTCAGGTGTTTGGGATGATCCACTCAGCTTCCCATGGGCTGTGCACATTCCCCAAATATCTGGGGCCTCTCTGGGCTCCTCTGGCTTTCAGTTACCTGTGGATGGAGGGAAGCAAGCAGTGGAACTGTTCTACTGGTAGACAAGGTCTTGAGGATCAAGCAGGGAACGTTTTCCACAGGCTTCCCGAAATCACACACAAACACACATGCACACACACCCTGCTGTGGATTCCCAGGTGAGATCAGCCCAGTCAGTCACGAGCACTTTCCAGGTAACCCAGTGCTGTCCCGCTGCTCAGTGACAGTCCGTAGAAGTCATTACTGGAAGAAAGGGCTGCATCTTCCCGGGAAACAAAGGATTGATTCTCTCTCCTTGGAACAGCTCATGGACCATGTGACACCTGCCATGGCCGCCCCAAGGCAGCTCCGTGACCCTCCAGATGGAGTGGAAACAGAGAGGGTAGATGCCATGAGGTTCCGTAGAAACACGGGCCAGTGACGTCAGCTCTGGTGACTCAGCATCTGCGGAGAACCCGAGTCACGGGTGACGGGAAAGCCCGTCGCGTCACCCAGGGCACTTGCTTGGCCGTTGCTGGGCTCTGGACTGTGACCTGCGGGGCTGTACAGTGCAAGGATTCGAACCGTCTGCCCACGCCTGGGTCCAGGGTCCTGTCCTGACCAGATGCTTTGGCACTCCAGGAAGCTTTGCTGGCGGAAGCGGTGTAGCCGGCTCGAGGCATTTTAATTGTTACTTTTCCTCCTCCGCTGTCTGGTGTGCGGAGGTGTGTGTTGAGGCACAGGTACAGGGAAGGGACACCTGCTGAGTGGCCCAGAGAAATGACCCACCTCAAGCCACGGCCGGTCAGTGCGGTTCAGCTGCCGGTCCCGTAGGCCCACAGAATCCTAGGGTCTGTCTGTGGCTTGACGGGACGGAACACTCGTGCGTGTTTTCCATCCTAGCAGCCTGTCGTGTGTTGTATGTTCCACGAATGATACTGCAAATGTCCAGGTAAAAAGCTTCTCCAGAATGGTGAGTTTGAGGACCATTCTCTGCTTTTTGCATTCATGTGGCTTGGATCCGTTCCTCTTGGCAGATCAGGCATTGAGGGTCGGATTTCAAGGTGATTAGTAAAGCAAGAAAAACATTGTCTTTAAATTCTTCCTTTTCATTATGATGTCACACTAGAACTCACTATTAAATATTCAGATAGAGACATCATACATTATTAGTATCTGTAGGACAAGCCACAAAGTATAATAGGAAAGAGGCAGGGTTTGGGTGGAAGTGTTTGGGAATTGGGTGGTGGGAATTGGCACTGGTGGAGGGATGGGTTCTGGAACACTGTATTGTAGAGACCCAATTATGAACATCCTTGTAATTCTATATCTCACATGGTATAATAAAAATTTAAAAAATGAGAGACAGAGAGAGACAGAGAGAGAGAAAGAGAGACAGAGAGACAAAGAAAGGAAGGAAAAGAAAAAATGTGTGCTATAGAGCTGGGAGGGGAGGGAATGTGGGGACATTGGTGGTGGGAATGGGGCACTGGTGAAGGGATGGGTGCTGGAACAATGTATGACTGAGACCCAATTATGAACGTCTTTGTAATTGTATATCTCACGGTGGTATAATAAAAAAAATTTTAAAAATTTCTTGCTTTTTAGGCAGAAAGTAAAACTCAGGAATGTTATGTGTCTTATGGCAGTAACTCTTTTGCTGTGGTCACTATTTGTAATTGTCACATAGCATCGGAGGGTAAATTTAGATTTTATTTTAGGTGCTGATCTCTAGTTCAGTTACAGGAAGAACAGCTTTGCCAGACATCTCACGTGAAGAACCCAGGATGCTGCTGAAAGATGGGAGCACCAGTTAGTGAATATTTCTAGATGGTTCAGAACCGATTTCCAGTGTTTTGTTGGGTTTTGTTTGTTGGGTGCTTCCACAGAGTCCTCCTGAGAGCTCAGGGCTTACGCCTGGTTCTGCATTCAGGGATCAGTCCTGGTGATCCCGTCAGTGGGGGAGCCTGCCGCAGGCTTCCCCCGAAATCCAGTGACTGTGACTCTGCTACAGGCCCCAGGTCTGGATTGGAGGGACGCCCCCTCCGGTCCCCAGAACACACTTATACACACCTTACAAGGCTTTGTAAGAAATTACTTGAAGTTCATTCCTTCAACATCAGTTGCATTCTTCTTCTCGGGGGTGGCCTCACCCAGACGTGCCCCTGGGCTGTTCCTTGTTCCTGGCCCTGTGCTGGCTGCGTGCTCCTAGTGGTGTTTGGGGGCCGGCAGTGCCAGGGCTGGGCACCAGCCTCCTGCCTGCTCAGCCACCTCTGCCCTCCAAGAGCTCACCAGCCTCTGAGTCCATGAGTTATTCTGAGTCCGTGAGTTGCACATGCCATTAAATACCTTCATGCCAGACCCTGAGGGGATTTTTAAAATTTTTGTTTACTCTTGATCATTTTTGTTGAGTGAAAGTTCTTTCGAGGCCAATTATTATCATTATTGTTTTCATATATTATAGTCAGAAGGTATTTGTGTGGTGTTGACATTTCACATTCTTGGTGCCGACAGTTTCTCACCACCCAAGCGCCCGGTTGCCATCCTGCGCCCCTGTGAGGCTGATTGTTTTTCCTTCTCTTATTCTTGTCTCTTTTTGATGGATTTTTTAAATACAGACTTTAACCACCCTCACGCTTCGGTCTGAGGAAGGGTGACAGGCAGACAGTTGAGACTTAATCAATTTTTAATGATTAGTCAGCCTGGGAAAACACCTCCCTGGCTTCTATTAGTTGGCTTCAGAGAATCATTTTTTCCCATTTTTTTTTGCTGATTCATGGGGCGCGCGCCCAGGGACAGAGGGGAGCTCCTTGTGCTCGGGGCTGCCCCGTTTCTGGAGGGGAGGGGAAGCTTCGGCTGCACCTCAATACTTGAGAGAAACCTTAGTCACCAATGAGAGAGGCCGCTCGCCTCTCTACTGTCTTGGCAGCCTCTTCCTTCAGATGCTGGACATAGCCACGCCCCACGCGTGACTTCCCGGTAGTGCCACCTAGATGGGGACATTTTGCGGCTTCCATCACACTGCTCAAAAGCCTTCCCCTGCCCTGAACTCTCCATCCCCAATGGAGCCAGGCTGGTTGCTGCCCTACTGTGTGTCCTGATAGTCCGTGCACCCACAACCAGGACACTGCGGGAAACACAAGCTGCCCCTGGGAGCTGCTGCCCGCAGGAGCTGGGCCTGGGGCAGCGGTGCAGAAGAGTGAGTCCGCCGCTCCTGGGGGACTGAGGCTCGTGTGCAGAGGAGAGGGTGGCGGGGACTTGGCAGCAGAGGAACAGCTCAGGCCACCGCCATCCATGCCCCGGGCAGCTGTGTGAGGCACCTGGCAGGGGACACGGGCTGGGCACGGGGCAGAAGCCGACTTCACCTTCCAGTTAGGGTGAAGGGTAGGGTTAGGGCTGTCGGTGATCCCCTCGACTTGGGCAGTGGCGTTTCATACCAGGCTGGGGACGTGCATCGGACTGTTGGGTGCACCTGATGTGGCCCCCCCACCCTCCCATGAAGAGGTGGGGCCTCACCCGTGCTCCCGTCTGCCCGCTGTCTGTGTCCAGTGTGGCCAGGGCAGCCGTGTCGGTGCTGTTGCCGTGTTGGCTGCGGAGTCTGAGGCTTCCGTTTCCGTCCCCTCTGTGCCTTGTTGCCCACACGGCTGCGAATCCACATCTGAGTGGGGACTTATGTGAACTCTTTGCTTTTCGAGGCTCTGGGTGGTCACTGGCAGTCCCCTGATTTGTGGCCTCGTGTTCTTTCTGGCATTTCTGTGCGCTTTTAGGAAGGACTGAGAATCGCCCCAGGGACCTCCTTAGAAGCCTCTGAAAGTTCCTTTATTAGACTTTGGCCCCAGGCACGGGTTAGGACTTCAGCACAGGTACAGGGCTGGGGAGGGCTGCACATGGTGTCACCAGCAGTGGATCCATTTGAGCTGTGTCTTGTGAGTTCCCACTGGCCCAAGGTGACCGCACGGCCTTAGGGGTGCTGGTGTCCCTGCAGCTGGGTGGGCAGTGTCCTTCAACGCCTCCATGTGTCTCCGTACGCCTAGGAGGGAGAAATCCCACCTTGGGGAAGTTGAAGTAAGAACTAGGCCGGTCTGAGGGTTCACTCAAGAGAGACACAAGCACCCCCACCTGAGAAGTCTAGAACATTCCTCAGTTGTCAGAGCAAGTGAACGCTCTGGAGAAGAGAGGTGCGTGTATCTGCGGGGACGCTCACAGGCGTATGTGGCCGTCCTGGAGTGTGGGCTTTGGAGTCAGGCTCTTGTGCTCAGAAGAGCCGGGCTTTTGCTCCTCAGCGAGGCCTGGCCCTTTGCGGGGCGCTACTCCGATGTGTGTCTGCGAGGGGGGCAGTGTCCATGAGGGACCAGCACCTGCCAGGGCCCATGGGACTCCTCCAGAGTTAATTAAAACTGTCTTTCCCTGCCCGCTGAGTTAAATAGGACGGGATTCCCAAGTGTTTCTTGACTTCTGAGTCAGTCTTTTCCTGGGGAAGTCCAGCTCAGCACAGGGGCCCTGGTGAGCATCTAGTCCACAGCCTGCTACTGCTGGACTGTGAGTTCAGTGGACAGAAACCCTCGTGAGGTCCACGGGGAGGTGGTGGGCTGATTTAGACAGCAGCAGGGCCCAGGCGGGGAATAGCAGAATATTGCCAGGGTTGATCGCAGCAGCAGCAGTTGTCCTTAGGGTCACGTTCTCTGTGGCCCCGATGTCGCTCACTTGACCTGCGCCTGGCATGGTTCCCTGCTCTGGCCTGGTGAGTGCACTGCTGGTGCTCACTTCCTTTCTGATCCCCAAGGAGTGGAATTTGTCGCTTAAACAGCAAAGTTGGGCAGTGTATGGTTTTCAGAGCTCATCTCTGGGGATGGTTTTGATGTTGGATCCAGTGACTTGGGCATCGCAGACAGGACTTGGAGAACTGAAGCTGATTGTGGTTCAGGCCTCTCCCGACAGCAAGCGGGCAGTGAGGTCCCGGGAGGGCACCTGGTATCTGTGTCTCCCACCACAGTCAACTGGAAGGGCCACGTGTGTCTCACCCATCCTCGGCGTGCGACTCACGGTTCCCTGGGCTTCGAGATTTCTGCCTGAACCATTCCTGGAAATTCCCATTTCACTTCCCGGTGTCCATTGCCCTTTGTGTGCAAGGACTCATGTGGGCTTTTTATCATCCGGAGACCTATTTCTAAGCAGGAATTAACTTTTTGGGGTAAGTGGGTATAAAACTGTTAGAGATATATTGGGTTCTGTTTGGAAACGTGGCTCTAGGGTGATGTTAGTTATTTTTTTCTCAGGAAGTCTATAGGCTAAAATAGTTAAGGTCTAGGAAGGCTGATAGGCAGTTGTGCTAGGTTTGAAACTAGCAGATCTTAGGCCAAGTTTGTGTTATTGTTTGAGCCTATTACCTGGGAAATATTCGTCCAGGATGACATTAATTGTCTTAGATGTATGCAGATAGTTTATTGACAGAGATGAAATGCTTTAAGTAACACCAACACATTATTAGTAGCTCTGTGTACATTTTTTTTTTTGGGAGGGTAGTTTGGGCCCATATCTGATGGTGCTCAGGGCGACTTTGGGCTTTGTCTGTGCTCAGGGGTCGCCTCTAGCTGTTCTCAGGGCACCTTATGTTGTCAGGAAGTCAACGGCATGCAGAAAAAACGCCTTACCTATACTGGCTTGCAGACCTCTATGTGTGCATTTTAAAACAATTGTTTTATGCATAACAACATGGTTTATGAAACCACGTCTGAGATTGTGATGAAAAGTAATTGGGAAATGACAGATTTTTTGTTCAACCTGTGCTTTTTAGAATATTTTTTTTTTTGCACATGTTTACTGATTCTTTATTTTTTTTTTTTTTTTTTTTACAATCTCAAAAGTGTATTTGGGTTTTGGTGCGCCCGTGTTTTTAGGAATATTTAAGGTAAATGTGAAGTGAACTGTATCTTGACTTATCTTTGGTTTAAGTACATGCGTGTTCCCACGGTTAAACTGGTCATGCTGTGGATTTTAGTCATTGCTTACTCTATCCTGGGCTCATCCTGGGAAAGTAGCAAACATGAGTAACCGTTACTAAGCCAGTCAAGTTCAAGAATGGTTACCAGCATCCCTGCCCTGTGACATGACGGTTTCAAATCAATGATGCATGTTATACACGATATAATTTCTCTGCATTTCTGCCATCGTAAGGCAGTTACATTAATGTAGAGTTTGATCTCCTGTATGGTCTCCTGGCAGTGCTTGGGGGACAACATGGGATGCCGGGATTGAACCCAGGCCGGCATAGGTCGCGCGTGCAAGGCAAACTCCCTACCCGCTGGGCTATCACTCCGGCCCCGTGGGTTGCTATATTTTTAATCCGGGGGCCTCACCTGGCACTCTGAAGTTCAGTGCAGACGCCCTTCAGGCCATCTCCCAGACCTGCTAATCTGAGAAATTCACACTGTATCTCTACATGGATTATGTTGGGTTGTATTGGCACCCATTCCTGCTGTGGTTGTCGAATATCCTGTGTGCGGTGTGTATGCTTATGTGTGAGTGCACATGTGTATATGTGGTTTGTGAGTCTGCTCTTTGCTCAGTATTTCTGAGTTACAGCTTCAGATGTCTTTACGCTCATACAAAGTCTTGTCCAAGCCACTTGGATAATTTTTTTCCCTCACGAGTGGATGCAGTTGATATAGGAGGGGAGTGCAAGAATTTGAACTTGGCCTCCTACATGCCAAGCATGCTTTCTCTCATTTGAGTTAGTTCCCCACCCCTACAAGTGTACACATTTGAGGAACCCCCCCCACACACACACACACCAGTGTGAGTATATGTGTTTGGGGTAGGGGTGCTGGGAGAACAGCACCTAAGCCTGTGGTAGACTAGAATTTTAGAGTCCCTAAAGGAACCATAATTGTGTGCCAAGCGTTCAAGTGGTAATTAAACATTCCTTCTGGTGTCGTAACAGTCGTTCGCTTAATCAGGCACAGTGAGACGATCCCTGGCTGGGGAACACAGAGGTCTTTATGACACGGGTTGATCAGGCCGGTGGGTGTAGGTGAGGCAAGCACCTGAAACCTTAGACAGAGCTCAGGGGTCCTGTGTTTATAAGGCATTACTGCAAATTCATCATTACTTCACTTCATGCTCAGGCAGTGTGGGGCACCCCCACAGGATGGATCTTACCTCTTACCGCATGGGTGTAGGGAGTTTGCTAAAAATCAGCATTTTTTTAAAGCTTAGAATAGGGGAGTTCACCCCACGTGCAGCAGGGTGGGTATCTTTTAAAATTTCCACCCACAAGCAAAATCATCTCTTTAGGGTACATTATAAATTTATAGTGCTGTGAATTTAGAGCGTTATAAATCAATTATAAAATCAAGGATACATACCATAAATTCCCATCATGATACCGGAAGAGCCCGGGAATGCCTGAGGGTCTGTCTCTAGGGGCTCTGCTTTCCTGTTTGGGGTCGGGAGGTTGTATCCGTCTGGGGAGTATTGGGGATGGGATCATTCCAAAAGCAACTGCCTGCCTCATTCTGTAGCTCTCAGGGCTCGAAGGTGTTCACTGAATGTCTGTTCATCCATGGGAATCAGTTTGGGGAAAGAAAACATACCTATCAGCAGCCCTTTTTGTTGAGTAGTTACTGAGCATGAAATGATCCGTTTCATTGCCTCACTGAAGTCTCTCGATCTTGAAGCAATAAATATGACTGTTATTAATGTCTTCATTACTTTTTTTATACCTAAAGAAGTAGTGCTTGATCACAGTAGAAACTTTAGGGAAAAATAGAAACCACCATGAAGAAAATAAATGTAATTTGTAAACTTATCTGCAGAAACAGCTATTCCGTTTTGGTTCCCTTCTTTTCCTTGATCACTTGATCACTTGAATCCCGTTATTCATCGATTTGCTCGAGCGGGCGCCAGTAACATTTCCATTGGACCCTATCACGTGCCAATGTAGCCCAATGGCATTACGGGCTCTTTTCGGGTCAGGAAAATAAACATTTCTGTTACTGGATTTGGCATATCGAACATGCATCGGACAGCTTGCCAGGCTCTGCCATGCGTGCCAGACCCTGAGGGGGATTTTTAAAATTTTTGTTTACTCTTGATCATTTTTGTTGAGTGAAAGTTCTTTCGAGGCCAATTATTATCATTATTGTTTGCCATACTGCCTTGATATTACACAGAAATTAGTTGAATGTTAGGTCCTGCTCAGTTCTTGGATGTTGTGCCATGATTGTTTTCTCTCTCCTTTAAGAGCGTTCTTTGGAAACAAGATTTTTGTGGCCTCCAGTACCCTAGCACATGATTATACTCTAATATATTTAACCGCATCTCTACAGGGCTGCAAAGTCGCTTCTGGTTTTTTCTCCCTATCTATGATGCGGTAATGACTATCCTTTGCAGTTAAATATTTACTTGCAAACTTGATGATTTCTTTGGGCTCACTCCTTAGAAATAGATTTGTTGACACGAAGGCATCAACTCTCTAATGCTCTTGAGGCCTTCTTGATGTCACGTTCCAGAAAACTTACTAATTTCTTTCCGGTGGGGACTAGTAAATGATTCTCTTTTCTTTTTCAAACTGTTATTTTCTCATCTTTGACAAGATGTTAAAGATTTCTATTTCACTATGAATCGCAAGTACTGGCGAGTTTGTGATATTTTCTCACACCTTCTAGGAATTTCCCGCTCATTTTGTAAGAGCGTCCTTAGTGTCACTGTTATGGGTTGCATTCATGGTTCACAGAGACTGTAATAGGCAACATAGGAAAGACTGAAGAAACCTTCACTCAGAAGGGCCAGACCCCTGAGGGGGTGAGAGGCAGTGAGGTCTGCCGGGGCTGCATGTTCCCAGGCTGTCCCCACCTTCCTACCTGCCATCCACCGAGGAAAGGAAAGACTTCTGCTTCCTTCCGCACGCTACAGTCCTGCCTCCATTGGGAAATGGAGCCCTTTCTCCTGGCTTCTCTAAGGGCATGTGGAACCTGCCGGGCGCGGCGGCTGCAGACAGCACATGGGGAACTCTGTGGAATCTGTCCGTGGGTCTCAGCGGTGACTGTGGGATGCAATGGAGTAGGTGATCCGGGCCAAAGGATGAGCCTTTCCCTCCCTCCCTGTCAAATGCTTCAGTATGTCCCAGAGGGGTCTGACGTTGTCCACTTGACTTGTCTGTCTCTGTTTGATGTGTCATAATCGCTGGGCAATGGGTAAACCCCAGAGGCTGTTCTCAGTGTACACACCCCAGCTAGGTCTGGGGCTTATTTCTTTAACCATCAAGGCTGAGCGTGTTCCCCAGAGGAGTGACCCAGTGGAGGGGACAGGACAGGAACAAACCCTAACCCTCACCCTCACCCTCACCCTCACCCTCACCCTACGAGAATGCACGTGGCAGCAGTGGCTGTCGGGACCGCTGTGGGAGGTGGTGACTCGGGGAGGTGGTCTCTGCTGTGCCCGTCCAAGTGCACAGATGCGAGCCCCATTCTCTCTCCACCCCTGGGCTGGAGAAGTGCCCTGTCACTCGCGTGATCTGCTTATAGTCCCACACACTTACCTGTGGGCGCACCCTTGGGAGTGGCGGCGAGCAGTCCTTGCTGTGTGTCAATGGCATTACCCAGGAGGGCTGTCAAAGGACCACGCTCATTTAAGCGGGCCTGGGCATGCGCTGCCACGTTATTTCTGCAAGGTGAGGGCCACCTCGGTGGCAGTACAGCCCGTGTGCGGGAGTCGTGGCCCACCTTCCTAGTGGAGCCTGACACAGTGGTGGTCCTGGCCCATGGGCTGGGAGGGCCCCAGACTGCGTCCTGCTCATCTTACTGGGCTGAGCCGCCCCACTCCAGCTCTCCGATCCACCTTGCACTGTGCTCCCACCCCCGGGTGCTCCTGCTGCGCCCATCTTAATCCACCCCAGGCAGAGTTTCCGGCTACTGTGCTGCCTTGTTGGAACCAGGCGGTCTGTTCTCTTGGCCCATCACAATGACTGTGATGATGACAGTGGGAACAGGCCTGGGGCTGGCTCTGGTCATCAGACACTGATGACTTCACAAAGGAGAAGCCACTGCTCTCCCACTTCCCAGAAGGAGAAACGGAGGCAGAGAGGCTCAATGAGCTGGCAGGGAGGGGGAGGCAGGGGTCAAGCCCGGTGTGGTGACCGACCTTGGTGGCACTCGAGGCGCCTCCAGCCTCCCGATGATAGCTACGTGTGCTCCGAGCCCACAGGCATTGGAGGATGCTCTGGCCTTTCTGTCTCTCTTTGGAGGAAATCCTTGGGTAGGCCTGGGGCGCTTTGATGAATGCAGGCACCCGACACCCCGATCATGAACTGCCAAAGGCTCCTTCTGTCCCTGCCGTGCCTACACTTGTCTGCGCCATCTCGAGCGTGTTTCTCCGTGCCCAGAAACCTAGTATATGGTCGCACGAACCTAAAGTTGGTTTATCCCGTGGTAAGGCCGACGAGAACATGCTGGTCCGGACAGCTGCACTCTGCAGAGGAGACCACAGGGCTGCGAGGTGATTGTGATTCTCTCCCAAGCACAGAGCACCAAGTGGCTTTGCAGCGCTCATGGTAGCCCGGAACATGGACCCCAACCAACCAGCGCCCTGACTACTGCCAAGACTGAGCTGTGTGGCCAGTAGCAGTGCGGTTGTTCACTCAATCCCAGGGGGGGGGGGTGCCCTGGTTGGCCGACACCCTGCTTTAGCTACAGCCCATCAGCCTGGGTTCAGATGGGCAGTTGCCGCATTGGAGGGGTGAGGATCAGCCGGGTCTGCAGTCTCTCAGGAGAGGGAGGGACAGACTGGGGATGGCAGCAACTGCCCCTCACGGAGCTGGACATTGATGTCCATTCATTGTCAGCAGGGATCCTTGGGGCAGCTCTCCCAGAGAGGAAGTGGCAGCGACCATTTCCACTTTCCTCCTGGGAGGTCTGAACTTAGAGTGGTTAGACCCAGTTATCACCCATGGTTGGTTCTAGCCCTGGCTCATGGTCATACAAGCGAAGAACTGTTACTTCACTCACGACTGCAGGAATGAAAGTCGATCTAGCCTCTGTTGGCAAACAGTATGGAGACGTCTTAGAAAGTCAAAATAAAGCTGCATTTGACCCGGCGATTCTCCTAAGGATGTAGTATGTATCCAGAGAGCACAGAGGCACTTTCCAAAAGATATATGCACACTTAGGTTCATGGCAGTGCTGTGTACAATAGCCACAACCTGGAAAACAACCCAAGCACCTGACAACAGATGAATGGATAAAGAACTGGGGTCTAGACACACAGCGGAAGGACTCAGAGATAAGAGATGAGGAAGTCCTGCCTTTTCCTACCCTGGGGATAAAATTGGGGAGTCACCCTGAGTAAAGTAAGTCTGAAGAAAGACAAATACCAGGCGATCTCAGTCTGGGGAGGTGTATAAAGCCACAAAGCCAGGGGACAGACCATGTCCAGTGAGACAAACGCTTAGAGACTAACCACGGAACGGAACCTGCTGATGCCTTGTGGAGTGTGATGAAGGGTATTGGCATGTTGGTGGTAGGTGTGGTGGGGCGACATTATACCTCTGAGACACACGAACATTTACAGCCTTGTAAAATGTTTGCTCAGTCAAAACAAATCTGCCAAATGAGCACATAGACTTTATGCTCCTGTCCCCACACCCCAGCCCCCAACTACATTTATCAACGCCACAGATGGCGATTTGGCATTTCAGTGTTTGAGAGACTCCACAGCTCAGAGATGGCCCATGACGGCAAGACTCCAGCCGCCCGTGGCTCTCGGGTTGGGTGTTCCTGGTTTTGGGATCAAATCCAGGTCTCATGCCTGAAAGATCACTGCTTTGCCATTGAGTCATTGGCTTGACTCCTGAGGTACCCACGGACACAGTAGAGGGGTACGGTCAGGGAGCGTTACAGCAACGCGGGGCGGTCCTCTTGCTTCTGTTTCCTCCTGTCTGTGTAGTTGGAAAGTCGATGGCATTAGTGAGGTAACAGTCGGCAGCAGCATGCGTGAACAGCAGGATGGCGTGCACCCCATTCCCTGTGCACCCCACTCCTCCATGACCCTACCTGCCGGGGGCTGCTCAGCGTCCTTCCTGAACATGCCAGAGAATGGAACTCATTGCTGGCCTCAGCACTCGGTTTCATAGTGAAGACCTCATTGAAGATAAGTTTCCCTGATCAGCTGCTTAAACTGTGGGTCAAACCCCATGTCACAAAATAGATTGGGGAGGAGGAGTGGTCTTGAAAATGTTGGCGGCAGTCAAGGTTTCTGAACGCACAGCAACCAAAGCTTAATTCAGATTCAACTGCATAGTGAATCCCGAAGTGTTGTGCCCCATTTCCCGGTGAAAGGGGTTGCATGTAGGAAAAGTTTAAGGGGCTCTGTCCTGGGTAATCAAGCCACAGTCCAATGCCAGGGACTGGGGGCCCGGCTTAAAGGGCCGCGGGATGCCGGAGCCATGGGTTTATCCCCAGCACCAGGTGTGTCCCCTGAACATCATTGGGAGAACCCCCTCTCCCGCCCACACACACCAGACGACCATCCTGGGAACAGGCCTGGAAGCTGCATTTGGAGAGGAGGCTCAAGTGTGAGTGACCCCATAGACTTTAGGGAGGAAAAGGGTCATCATGGCGCGAGAGATAGTCCGGGGGATATAAGCTCTCGCCTGGCAGACAGTCTAGCCCAATCCAGCCCTTGGCGCCGCATGGAGCCCTGATTACCACCAAGAACAACCTCCAGGTACCACAGGTGTGACCCAGCGCCTGCCCCCGCAGCCCCCAAAAGAAACAACACAGTGTCCTCAGTCTCTGGGTCAGCACCACAGAGCTGTATGGAAGCAGGAGGGGAACTCTGGGTTCTGTTTACAGCTTGACTCGGAACATGCCTGATGGTTCTGGCACTGGAGACACTGCCACGCTTTGCTCTGAGTCCCTGGCAGAGGCAGTTCCACTGTGAGGCAGTTCCACTGTGTGGCAGTTCCACTGTGTGGCAGGTTCCACTGTGAGGCAGTTCCACCTGTGGCTGTTCCACTGTGTGGCAGGTTCCACTGTGAGGCAGTTCCACTGTGTGGCAGGTTCCACTGTGAGGCAGTTCTGCTGTGTGGCAGTTCCACTGTGAGGCAGTTCCACTATGTGGTAGTTCCACTGTGTGGCAGTTCCGCTGTGAGGCAGTTCCACTGTGAGGCAGTTCCACTGTGTGGCAGGTCCACTGTGAGACAGTTCCACTGTGAGACAGTTCCACTGTGAGACAGTTCCACTGTGAGGCAGTTCTACTGTGTGGCAGGTCCACTGTATGGCAGTTACACTTGAGGCAGCTTCACTGTGTGACAGTTCCACTGTGTGGCAACTTCACTGTGAGGCAGGTCCACTGTGTGGCAGTTCCACTGTGAGGCTGTTCCACTGTGTCGCAGTTTCACTGTGAGGCTGTTCCACTGTGTCGCAGTTCCACTGTGAGGCAGTTCCACTGTGTGGCAGTTCCACTGTGTGGCAATTCCACTGTGAGGCTCTTCAACTTGAGGCAGTTCCACTGTGTGGCAACTTCACTGTGAGGCAGTTCCACTGTGAGGCTGTTCCACTGTGAGGCTGTTCCACTGTGTCGCAGTTTCACTGTGAGGCAGTTCCACTGTGACGCAGTTCCACTGTGAGGCAGTTCCGCTGTGAGGCTGTTCCACTGTGTGGCAGTTCCACTGTGAGGCTCTTCAACTTGAGGCAGTTCCATTGTGTGGCAGTTCCACTGTGAGGCAGTTCCACTGTTGCAGTTCCACTGTAGGCTCTTCAACTTGAGGCAGTTCCATTATGTGGCAGTTCCACTGTGTGGCAGTTCCACTGTGAGGCTCTTCAACTTGAGACAGTTCCATTGTGTGGCAACTTCACTGTGAGGCAGGTTCACTGTGTGGCGGTTCCACTGTGAGGCTGTTCCACTGTTTGGCAGTTCCACTGTGAGGCTCTTCAACTTGAGGCAGTTCCATTATGTGGCAGTTCCACTGTGAGGCAGTTCCACTGTGTGGCCACGGCTTACCAGGGTCCTGGGCTGGGCAACAGTGCTGCCTCTCCCAGGAGCTTCCTTCCTTAGGTCAACCCCCGAGGGTGCGGAGCTGGTCGTCTGTGTGGGGCTCTTCCCCATGCAGGGCACGGCTGCTTCTGAGCATCATTCCCACTAGGCTGACAGAGCCGAGAAAGGGATCCAGAAAGAACATGTGAGTGCTCAGGAGCCAACGGCTCTGCATGTGCCATGGCTCTGAGAGGTGGCGCTTCAAATGCGGGAGGCCCCAGGCTCTGCCATCTGCCATGGCCACTCCCCACTCAGTCCTCCTCCTTCATTACCGAGATGGTACCACAGAGGTGTGGCTGCTCAAGTGGCCTGGCCAAGGTCACTTAGCTAATTAACTCCCTGAGAAGCAGATCCCATCTCAGACCTTCCTCAGCAGGAGACATCTAGCCCCGCATCTGGGTCCCACCTTCCAACACAGGAGCAGCAAGGGTAGACATTAGGTGACAGCCACAATCTTAGCCCGAAACAGGCTAGACGTAGCTCAAGAGCTGCTGTGCCAGGCACCAGCCCCTGCTGGGAGCTGGGTTCCCTGTCATCAACTTGGAGCTGAGCATGGGAGACACACACACATACAGACACACACAGACAGACAGACAGACAGACAGACAGACAGACAGACACACACACACACACACACACACACACACACACCCCCCTTCCCTGCTTACTCCCTATGGCTTCTTGGCTCACGGTTTGTGGTGAGGAAGCATGCTGGCACCATCGCGGGGTTGGGGGATCCAGTGGGGACAGGATGCTATGTGCAGACAGCTCAAGCATGCTGGGGACTAGTGGTTAGTGCCAGGCTGCAGTCAAGGTGGCATCAGGGAGGCTGGTGCTCTGTGCTGGTGGCCGGGTTGATGCCAGTCGCTCTTGGCACCGCCTTGCTGTTTCCTGCGTCACCCGCGCTGATGGACTGTCCAGCCCACAGCTTTCCGTGCCCACATTCTCCTTGCTGCAGTGCTCCCCTGGGTGGAGTCCTACAAGAGTCTCCGGCGGTAGAGCTCCTTAGTATTCGTCGAAGCCAATGTGTCGCCAGTGTTGCTGACGTGAAGTGGGAGAGGAGAGGGGAGTTCCTGCTTTCTCGCTTCGTGCCTCGTGACTCGGGGAAGGACAGGATGGGAAAGTCGGCCACGGCAGGGGCTCTTCTTGGACCCCACCAGCTCCACCCAGCACCTGTCAATCTCTGCCTGAGTCCCACTTGACCTGGGCGTGCAGCCTGGGAGTGAGCCCCACGGCCTGACTGCTAGGGGTGCCGAGGAGGTCGGGCTGGAGGGACAGGGTGAACTCAATCCTTGCCTCTGGCCAGGGTCTTTCCAGCACCCGTGCCGGAAAGAGCTGCAGGAGCTGAGCAGTGAAGTAAAACAGGAGCTTGTAGGGCTGGGAGATGGTGCAGTGGGAGGGAACATGTCTGCAGAGATTCCCACGCGGTCCCCTGAGCGTCAGCAGGTGTGGCTCTGGAGACCTCCACGACATCGGGATGGCCCAGGATACTAACCCTGCCTGCAGGACCCCAGCACTGTCACACCTTCCGGCCACAGCACTGAGTTGGTGGCCGGTTCTCTGATGCCGAGAATCGCCGGTGAGGCCCCTGGACCTCCTGAGCATCCCTTGGGAGTGCCCCCTTCCCAAAAAAAACAAAAACAAGTTTTATGTAGTCATTTCTGAGGGGGAAATAGAGTAATGTGCACAGGAGAGAACGTGAGCTTCTCCAGAGATGCGAAAGTCAAGGATAAAATGAAAGAAGAAGATTTGGGAGGCAGCAGCCGCAGAATAGAGAGGTGCCCGCCGGCCTCTGCAGACTTGGATTACAGGGTTTTCCCAAACTGCCCCCACGTAGGGGTCTCTAGAGTCCTTCGCTGGGGCCATGTCAAGGGAACTTTAAGGGGATCCACCTTCACGTTCTTCTCTCAGCCTTTTGTTCCTGCTGGAGCATCCTCTCTGGAGGGGTTCAGCCTCCTCTGGGCTGTCGCTGGTGCCAGTTACACTCTCATCAGCCTTAGTTCTTTCGTGAAGAAACTGGGAGCAGCCATTATTGCTTCTTGGCTGTGTTAGAACTCGAGACAGACTCACTTCTTCACTCCCGTCGTCTTCTGAAGTCATTGCCAGGCGCCTCCTCCCTGAGTCTGTCTGCTCCCAGAAAGTTTCTGGGTTCATGGCTCTCTTTTTTGTCTGCTTGTTTCTTGGGCCTACAGTGACTTACTTCTGGCTGTGCACCGGGATCATAGGGTGTGCCTAGAACTGAATCTTGGTTGACTGCATGCAAGGCAAGTGCCCAACCCTCAGTACTGCCGTTCTTGCCCCATGTTGGTTCACCGTAGACCCTTCTGGTTGTGTGCTCAGGACGTGTGCAGACCGGTGCCCCCTGCAGGGCTGTGCACCCACTCTGAACTCAACAGGGCACTGAGCACTCCCCCGCGATGCTGGCACAGGCAGGGGGTGAAGGAGGTGGCAGGGCGGCGGCGCCGAGGTCTTGGACGTGGGGGGACTCATGCGTGTGCCCCCTTCCACCCACACAGCATGCTCAGAGCCTGCACTGGTGATAAGAGACTCCAGGCCTTGTGCTTTTTTAGCAATTGCTGGGTGGCTGGAAATAGAAAATGAGTTTCTGTAGCAAAAGCAGCACACACTTCTCCAACGGCATCTGCAGCAGAGGACCCCAGAGGGTTTGCTTCTAGCCTCGAGAACATTTGCACAGAGCTGGAGAGAGGACAGAGGCCAAAGCTCTTGCCTTGTATGTAGCCCGCCCTGGTTTGATCCCTGGCACTGCGTGGTCCCCTGAGCACCACCAGTAATAACCCTTGTGCACCACTGGGTATAACCCAAGCCTCCTCCCTGACCCTCCCACCCCCTAAGTTGGGGGCTATTGGGATTTAATTAGAAATGGATAGTCTAGGTTCCCACCCTGTTTCTACTAGGTCTTTGGGCCCTTTGGGGCTAGGAACTAGATATCTGAGTTTTAATCTGCCCCATCCAGTCACAGAAGCGGAGAATCACATATGTGAGACTCCCAAGATACCACCCAAGTGTGCCTTTGGTTAGGAAGTTGCTCGTGGGGTCTTGAAAGCCTGATATGAAGCTGGTTCTCGGATCGTCTTTATCCTCCCGCTGACGTGTCCAGATCAGGTCAAGGGTTGCAGCAATGAGCCATTCTTCAGCCAGCTACCTTTATAGATAGCGGTAAAAGGAGCGATCATATGGTTTTCTAAAACCAGAATGTTCACTTGATCACTTGAATCCCATTATTCATCGACTTGCTCGAGCGGGCGCCAGTAACATTTCCATTGGACCCTATCACGTGCCAATGTAGCCCAATGGCATCTGGTTGATTCAGGAATATGAAGAGCCTCAAACTGTTCCTTCAGGGTCTTGACAAGGAAGTCTGACCATCTTGTAGGTGGGCGGCCACATGATCTTTTGACATCCCGTGGGATCCAGTCGGTAACGGCTCTAGTCCAGCGGTTGTCTCCAAATCGCATTACATGTCCAGCCCATCTGATTTTCGATGCCTTGGCAAACGAGACAGCGTCCCTGATTCTGGAATAGCGACGGAGGTCAGAACTCCAGATTCCTTCTCTCACTTGAGTGAGGCGTGATATTCCAAGCATAGCTCTTTCGATTCCTCTCTGAGAGACCCAAATAGCATTCTCATCCTGCTTTCATAGGGCCCAGGTCTCTGAGGCGCATGTTAATGCAGGGAGAATGGTTGAGTCAAAGAGATGTGCCCGGAGCCGGAGGTTCTTTGTCCTTTTAGCTATTTCTTTTTTTTTTCTTTTTGGGTCACACCCGGCAATGCTCAGGGGTTACTCCTGGATCTGCACTCAGGAATTACTCCTGGCGGTGCTCAGGGGACCATATGGGATGCCGGGATCGAACCTGGGCCAGCATGGGCAGGCTGCGTGCAAGGCAAACGCCCCTACCCGCTGGGCTATCGCTCCAGCCCCCTTTAAGTATTTCTTCAATGCCTTTGAAGGCATTCCATGTCGCTGTCTTCCTCCTGCGCAGCTCAGGATTTTAGGTCGTTCATCATGTTGACTTCTCGACCTAGGTACACATAACTGCTGCATTCAGAGATATTTGTTCCATTGAGAGTGAATGGGGCCTCTGGAACTAGTTCATTTTTCATGAACATAGTTTTCTTCAGATTCAGCTGTAGACCTATCTTTCCACATTCTCGGTCAAAGTCAGCCAACATTTGTGCCGCTTGGCTAGTGTTTGGTGTTATTAGAACGATGTCATCAGCAAAGCGGAGGTGGTGTAGTTGCCGACCATCTATCTTCACTCCCATTCCTTCCCATTCTAATTGTCGCATGATGTTCTCGAGGGTGGCGCTGAAGAGTTTTGGTGAAATGGTATCACCCTGTCGAACCCCTCTTTTGACATCAATGATCACTTCTTTGTAGAATGGTGAGATCCTGGTGGTGAATCCGTAATACAGCTCACGAAGGATCTTGATGTTTGAACACCCTGTTTGGCTAGGGCTTCGATGACTGCTTCAGTCTCCACAGAATCAAAGGCTTTCTGTAAATCAATGAACATGAGACAGAGCGGCATCTTGTACTCCCTACAAACCTCAATGAGCTTGGTTACTGTGTGGATATGGTTGATTGTGCTGAATCCTTTCCGGAAGCCAGCTTGCTCACATGGTTGTCCTTCATCTAGTGTTCTGCCAATCCTGTTCAGGATGACTCGTGTAAACAGCTTGTAGATGACGGACAACAGGCAGATGGGGCGATAGTTGCCAATGTCGTGAATGTCTCCCTTCTTGAACAGTAGAACTGTCCTGCTGGTTTTCCATTGGGAGGGTACCTTGCATTCGGACAGGTAGCGTGTGAAGAGCCGAGCTAGTGTATTGATCAGTAACCAGGATGTTAAAAATACATATACAAGAGACTTATATATCTTATATATCTTATATCTTATATATATATCTTTGCCATGACCTAATATAATGATTTGAGGCTCTTTATGCTCCTGGAGCAAGCAGATGCCTTTGGGTTCTACTAGCGTGAGACAGGATATATGGAGATGTTACTGGTGCCCGCTCTAGCAAATAGATGATTAACGGGAAGATAGTGATAGTGATACAAGAGACTATTTGGTAAATTCTGTGTTGTTACCCTCCCTCTCCACAAGCAAAGATGTATTATACTTCCATTTAAGATACATTCAATGGGGAAGAAATATTCTCTGTCTATACCAACATATTCTCACCCACCTTGGATTTCTTTCGTAGAGATCAAATATAGCCCCAGTGCTCCCACACACCTCGTTTGGTCAGCTTTCTTCCTTAAAGAGTTTTGCAGTGGGCAGTGGATATGGCTCAAAGGTTTTGCATGCCAGAGGCCTGGGTCCACCCCCTACATCACAAGATTCCCTGAGCACTGCTGAGCGTGGCCCAAAAAGAAATCATTAATAAAAAAATTAATTTTATGGCATATTTATTGAGGTGTGAAATAATAGCCTCATCTTAAGCATTTTATGATGCCCCATAATTTTTGGAAATATCCTGGAAGTTGCAAAATAAGAGTTATTAGTCCTGAGTAGCCATTAAAGGATATGAAATGAATAGAAATAAATTAATAGCTAAAGGCAATGAGAGAAGTAAAAACTGGGGAATGTGAAGCGTTGTCTATGATTCTTCAGAATTCCCAGCTAGCCAACAGACTCTTGATCTCATATTGCTGTAAAATGAGTTTTATTAGACTTGAGTGATGCAGGTATTAGTAATGCTAAAAGTGTGTGTGTGTGTGTGTGTGTGTGTGTGTGTGTGTGTGTGTACTTAACTCTTAGCCGTCGTTTCCATATGCTTCTTACTAAAAGTCTTTAGGTTCTCAAGAAAATAGCAGGAACTGTGGGCCTTCTGGTCATCAAGCCTGGTATTTAATAGAGGGTTAACTAAAATCTGTAACATTGAGCAATTTTGGACTTTCCTGGGTTATAGTTTTGTTTTGTTTTTTGTTTTATTGCCCACTGTACTATTGTTGTTGTTGTTCATTTGGGGGCCATATCCTGTGGTTCTCAGATCTGATTCCTGGTTCTGTGCTCAGGGATCTCTCCTGGTGGAGCTTAGGTGACCATATGGGATGCCGGGTAGCAAACCTAGGCTGATTGAGTGAAAGACATGTGCCCTGTCCACTGTACTATTGCTCTGGCTCCTGTGGCTGTTAATTGTTTAAATTATTGGTGTTTTACCACCATTAAAAGAAAAGTGATTTTTATTCCACTACATGACAGAAATCAGAATATAGATACACTGATAAGATATGCGCTAAGTTTTAAAACTGCTAGTCTGAGCAAAATTTTATATGGCTTTTAGTAATCTTTCCTGTAGTAGTTTTTTTTCTTTTGGGTCACACCCGGCAATGCTCAGGGGTTTCTCCTGGCTCTGCACTCAGGAATTATTCCTGGCGGTGCTTGGGGACCGTATGGGATGCCGGGATCGAACCCGGGCTGGCATGGGCCAGCTGCGCGCAAGGCAAACACCCTACCCGCTGGGCTATCGCTCCCGCCCCTCCTGTAGTATTTTTGAAATGTGTTTAGGAAAGAAAAAAATTGGCAGATGAAATATTTCAGTTATTAAAGCAAGTTTTCTTCAAGGTAGAAGGAATTTTATAAGACTTCGGCCTTTAAACATCAGTTCTATGGTTGGTAGAAACAGTATAGTTACTTGTTATGTATACTAAATGTTAGTGCTTGTTGGTAGGATTTCTATGAACTAAAATGATAAGTGATATTTACATTTTCATTTAGGGTTTGGCCATTTGGTGTTCTATTTCTAAATGAAAAAAATAGTTCTGTTAAATCCAGGTATTTTCTTACAGTGACCCATACGTGAAGCTTTCTGTAATGTAGCGGATGAAAACCGAGAACTCGCACTCGCACAGACAAAGACCATTAAGAAGGTAGGTGCGCCTCCTTACAACTTCAAGGCTTTACTTCCTGAGGGCAAAGAATGTCCTGGGACTCCGTAAAAGTTTGCATCTCCTGATGGAAATATGTTTCATTTTAAGCATTCCCCAGTGTTAAGTCTGTAAATTCCATGGCACTCACATGTTTTCATATGAACCTGAAAGTTTAGCTTTTTGTTAAATGACTGTAAAAACAATATTTTTTTAAAAAGGAGACTGATTACAAGTAACAAATCTCCTCTCCCTTTTAAGGGGAAAATAGAAAGTTGAAGAAATGCACCAAATCAAGGATGTGTTCTTTTTTTGCCTTTATTTCATGAAGGAACCTCGAAGGAGTTGAAAGTGTGGTGTATGAGATAGTGTGCTTTAAAGGAACTGTGGGGCAAAAAGGACACGTTTCAGTTGAATGGGTATTACCCAGGACGTACATACTTCCTTAGTTCCAGGAAAGTACATGGATATTCTTCGAACGCGTGTGTGTGTGTGTGTGTGTGTGTGTGTGTGTGTGTGTGTGTGTTTGACTCCTTGAGAGTTCAGGTCTCTCTCTCTCTCTCTCTCTCTCTCTCTCTCTGTCTCTCTCTCTGTCTCTCTCTCTCTCTCTCTCTCTCTCTCTCTCTCTCTCTCTCTCTCTCTCTTGCTTTTTGGGTCACACCCGCGATGCTCAGGGGTTACTCCAGGCTCTGCACTCAGGAATTAGTCCTGGCGGTGCTTGGGAGACCATATGGGATGCCAGGGATTGAACCCAGGTCGGCCGCGTGGAAGGCAAACACCCTACACTCTATGCTATCTCCCCCCCCTCCCCCCCCTCTCTCTCTCTCTCTCTCTCTCTCTCTCTCTCTCTCTCTCTCTCTCTCTCTTTTAAGGAGAGATTTGTTGTCCTTAATTAAATCTCTGTCTGCCTGTCCCTGCTCTCGTAGCCGTCTGTAAAACAAATGGTTAAGTGCTACAGTCGGGCGCCTTGTATGGAAGATGCCTGTTTTCCCTGAGTCTCTGTTCTTATCTCTGCTTCCCTGCCTCTTATGCTTACGGGTAACCATTCTTTCTAACCCTGGCCACCTTTTGGTGTAGGTAGTGGAGGGGAGACACATTTCCCGGAGAGCACGTGCCTTTTGGAGCCCCTAACCTGAGACCCCCTTCTGTGTAAGTCTCAGCCTGGCCAGCGTGGTCTCTACCTGGCCCCAGGGCTGGCCGGTGGGGAATTCTGGTCTTCTGTTCTGCACCTAGGATGGTTTTGTGTGGAGCGGGAGGAGCCCCTTGAAGGATGGGGCCATTGTTTGCTGTTAGGCGCCTGTCACTGGTCTCTGTTTTCTGCGGAGCCAGCTTGGGGGAGGGGGCTTTGCTCACCAGGCTGGAGCAGAGAACCAAAGCCAGCCATTGATTGGGGAGCCCGAGCTGGTTTTTTTTCCTTCTGAGGAGAGGTACAACCCCTCCTCCCCGCCTCACGCCAGGGAGAGGAGGGTGTAGCCAGGCAGCTCACAGCCAGACTCCGGGTTAGTATCTCAGCTCTGTGCATGGTGCTGTGGCTTCCAGAGCCGCGTCCACCCGCTCTGCTCACGGCCCTGTGTGTGGTCCTTCATGTGTTCTGTGGTCTCGTGTTGCCGTTTTTTGTGTCACGCCTGCCATTGCCTCTTCCCCGTCTGCATTTGTTTCTAGGTCCCCAGGAAGGACCTCGGTAGCCCACACGGGTGGGTATCTCTCTCCCTGCCTGCTCCCGCCCCTCCCAGCCCTTAGCTTCACAGTGTCAACTCCGACCCTCGTCATTCAGGACTGGATTTGTGGCTGGGGAAATTGCTGGTCTTGTTTTGTTTTTTTGAAGCCAATTTCAGTGTTGCTCGGTTCAGTCTGTGTGTGTGTGTGTGTGTGTGTGTGTGTGTGTGTGTGTGTGTTTTAATTTTTTTTATCTTGCATTGATACCTTCCTCCCCACCTCTTTTCTGTGAGAATGACAAAAGCAAATGCCATTCCGACTGCAAAATGTCTCTAGCCTTAGGTGAGGTGGTGATTTTTCAGGCTCGGCTATTGAGATGTGATTTTAAGGAGCTGTGTGTTTCAGAGGATGGCTTCATGGGCAGGCTAGCGCTGTGTGTCTGCTCCTCGTCTGAGTCTCAGAGATGCCTGCCAGTCCTGTGTTTGTTCATGCTAAGGACACACGCCTCCTTCCCAGGTTCTTGCGAGAGTCATATTTCAGCAGAGCGTGGGGTGGTGGATGGACAGAAGGATTTAAGCATAGGAAGTAAACGGTTTGAAACCTGATTATTTGGGGGGTTAAAAAACATTACTTTGGGTTTATAAGTGGCATTTATTTTATCCTGTGATCTGATCACCAGAGTCTGTAGAAGATACAGATACTCAAATTTCCATATTGATGTAAAGAATAAACACTTTCCTCTTTCTGCCACCTGCTTCTTGCTCTCCACAAAAGATTTGGAACAGGTTGGAGGCTGTGTACAGAGTTCATAGCCTTGTGACAGAATATCTGCATCCGTGTCGTTTCTTAAAGGGTATATTTATGTTTTCATGAGGATGACTCTTTGTGAGTTTGGCGTTTTCGCCCCTCTGATTGGAGTGTGCAGTTTGGGTTTCTTATCTGTGAATCACCTGGTTCATGAATGCTTCGCCTCTCGGTCGAGTCGGACCTATAGAATCATCTCAAAGAATAGGCCGGATGCTTCTTTTTATTGCCTCTATGAAATCTCTGTGGTATTTTTTTTAATCAAGAAAAGACATTTTAAGAAACTACATGAACTGTGTTGTACTAGTAACTGTTAATATTTCAAAGCCTGTAAAAGATAACACAAGATCATTTATTTCTTCCAGACGCTGAACCCAAAATGGAATGAAGAATTTTATTTTAGAGTAAGTTTTTCATTTTTTGGTACTAATTTTTTTGTAACTAGATATACTATCATTCTAGCTCTATTGATCAAAATCTACTTTTGTCATGAAACAATAGATTTTTTTTCTTGAAAAATTAAAATGAAAGCCCATTTTCACTTTCATGAGTCATCAGCTCTTCAGCTCTGTATTTCTTTCGTGGTAATAAAACTGCAGAGCCCCAAAAATATTAAGCATATTCCAACTAGTAAAAGAAAATTTTACATACCCATATGTAGTATGAGTATGTGTAGTTGGGGAAAAATTAGTTTTGGAGTTCAGATATCATTGAAATTTGATAATACCTAGATTTAATATCTAACAGAGACGGATGTAGATTTGTGGGCATTTTACTAATAAGATGTAGATTTTATTTGTAATCGGAACTTTGGAATGCTCAACCTTCTCAGCTATTTCATGGAAAAGGGTTTTCCCTCTCCCGAATGAAAATGTTTTCGCCGGTAGCCAAATACTAAAACCGACTTGGCCTTGAGGAAGATGCCAGGACTTCTGGTCAGAGTTTTAGCGTCAGAGTGTAGGTCCTGGGACCTCGTTTGCCAGAGAACTTTCTGATGGGTCATGGCACTTATTTCAGCGTCCACAGTATTTTCTGAGATCGCCTCCATGACAAGCACCATCTGTTTTCTGTTACGCTCAGAGCTGAAATACTGCATCTCACTTTAATTCTTGGTGAGGTTCTGTGTCAGGCTAGCCCAGATGGATTTTAAATTACTTGGTGAAGAATATTGGCCTAAGTGAGCTCTCTCCAGTGTAGCTCTCCGCCTGGTAGAAGCCGGACGACTCAAAGCCCTTTCAGCCTCACGCTTTGACCCATTTATGTAAGCATTAGTGTAGCTAACAGTTTCAGCCCTCTTGGCTGAGGACCTGTGCACTCTTTTTTTTTTCTTGTTTTTTAAGTAAGGCCTTTTTTCCCTTTAGTTCTTCTGATCCTCCTGGAGTGCCTGCTATGCCATGATGAAGCAGGATGCATGGGGGTAGTGGCCCCACCCTCCCTAGCAGGGACAAAGGGCCAAGAGGCCTGCCCAGAGGGCCCAGCCAGGTGATTCTCTCCACTGCCTTGGCACTTGTGGCTATGTACCTACCATTCTTCACCCTGAGGCAGCGAGGCTGACGCGGTTCACTCTGCCACCTCCGTCTGCCTCTGTGATGCAGGACAAGCTGTCCCAAGACTGACTTTGTGGGGGGTGAGGGGGTCTTTGTCTTACCCAGCCTAAAGGCCTCACCCTCAAGGGCTGAGGTACCATGTGCTCTGCTGGCTGTGGTCTCCCCATCTGCGGAGCACTGGGACCCCACATGGAGACTTGGATATTCGGGTCTAAATAGGGGTTCCTGCCCTGATGGGACAAGTCAGGAAAGAAACTGAAGGATGCTCAGAGACATTGCTGACTCGTGTGTCAGAAGTGGGTTTGGGGCTTCTCGAATGTTCCAGCCATTAGCTTCTGACTTCAATCGTCCCTCAGAATCCAGCATCGCAGCACTGTGGGCTCTCGGCAGATGACAATGCCTCTCCTGGAGCTGCTGCGAAAGATAAATGAGCTTTAAAAATGTGGGTTTCAGTTTGTAAGAGAAGGGAGAAAGAGAGAGAGACAGAGAGAAAGAAAAAGGAGAAGAAAAATGCCTACCATAGAGGCAGGCTGGGGGAAAGGAGGGAATTTTGGGCTATTGGAAGTGTGGTTAGAGGGTCGGTGCTTGAGCAGTATGTGGCTGAGACCCAATCATGAAAATCTTTCTCATTTGATATCTCACAGTGGTATAATAAAAATGTTTTAAATAAAGTAAAATTAAATAAAAAAATAAAAAGCAAAAAAATGAATAAGTAAAAATGTGGGCTGGGGCCTCAGTAAGGAGCAAGGGCTGAAACGCCCACCCCTGAGCGCTGTTTTGACCTTCCCTGCATTGCTTTTGTTACTAGACCCGAGATTTCCCCTGGCAGAACCTTCTGGACAGGCAGCTCTAGCTTAGAGGCATGACAATTCCCCCACTCTTTCCTTTTTTTCAGTGTCAGGGCTGGAGCCTGGAATCCACACGCCCAAGGCCAGGTCCGCTTTAGTCCTGTTCAGAGGGCACCTTTCACAGGAGCAATTTCAGAACTCTTTAAAACTGCTTGCAGTGGCCCTGTCTTGTCTTAGAAAAGCTGCTGCAGGCATGTTTTTGTTCTTTTCCTGATGTGTCTAACCATTAGGTCTAATAGAGAAATCAGTAATCGAAACTTGATTGTGCGGATTTGAGTTTCATTCATCTCACAACAGTTAAAAGAAGCACATATAAAGCAGTGAATTCTGTCTCATTTCATCCTTATTATTTCTGAAGTTCTATCTATGGCCCTTTCCAGGTCAACCCGTCCAATCACAGACTCCTGTTTGAAGTATTTGACGAGAACAGACTGGTAAGTAGATCTGGTTTCTTCATTTCTCAAGCTCTGAATTTGGGGGATGCGCCTTATAAAACTGTGGTATACACATGCACCCGGAAGGTTATTTGTGCCTCATTACCAGGTAAATGTTTCTAATTCTAATGAATATCTTTGTGTAGCTAAGATGGAGGGTTTTATGTATAAGTCTATTTTTATCATGGTTAATATGAATAAAAGTCACAGTAGTGGTCTGGCAAGCCATATGTTTACGTTCTGCTATTCAGCATGCAGAAGAGTGAGCGAATCTATTCAAAGGCACCATAGTTAGAGAAACAAACCTTTGGAGTCTTCATTTTCACAAACTTTATATATGTATATATGTGTGTGTGTGTGTGTGTGTGTGTGTGTGTGTGTGTGTGTATTAGCTTAAGGGCTATACCCAGTGGCCCTCTGGGGACTTCTCATGGCTCTGTGTTCGGGTCACTTCTCTGCATATGTGGGGAGCTGTATGAAGTGCTGGGATCATACCAGGGTCAGCTACATACGGGACAGAGCCTTACGCTCGACAACCTTAAGCTCTGTGCTCTCTCTCCAGCTCCCAGAATCTTAGAATAAAAGCCAGGGTACTAAGAAGATTTAAGGCACATGCCTTGCATGCGGCTGACCCGGCTTAATTCCTGGTACCACACGGTCCCCACGCATCAGAGGATGTAACTCGAGGTCCTGACTCCCTGCACCGTGGATCCTCAGTGGCTAGTCTGGTTGATTAAGAACCAGTGGGAAATGGCCCCTGGTCCTCTTGAGAACCATTTGGAAACCCCTCTTTCCTCCCACACCCCCAGTATGAGCTGAATGGTGACAGTCTTGTGGTCTGCTAAGTCTCTCTCCCTAAGTCCATTATATTATTGTAACCCTTTAATAGTGAATCTCTAGTGATTCTTTCTGGGAAAACAAAACTCTAATCAATAGTATAGAGCAAAAAGAGAGTCTATATTTAGTAGGTAAAAGCTCTCTCTCTCTCTCTCTCTCTCTCTCTCTCTTGTGTGTGTGTGTGTGTGTGTGTGTGTGTAAGTGTACTATCCCATGGGAGATTCTTAAAAAGTACTGTTAGAGAACTAAAGGTACACCTGAGGCAGAGCGCTGATATAAACTTCCACTTTACAAATGCTTGATGGATGGGTCTGTGCGGTTCTGTAATTGATATAACGGAGATTTCATTTTAGAAATGAAATCAGAAGCAGCATTTGCCAGCTCTCACTAGAGAGTTGCCCGGCCTGTCCCCAGAGCCAGGCGCCCTGCCCCCAGGAGGGCCGAGAATTGTCTCCGTGTCATCCTCGGAAGCTCTCTCAGAAGTGGGGCCATCGCTCTGCTCCAACTCAAGTTCCCTTCCCTAAAACTCTTACCCCATACCCTCCATTTCTGCATAACTCAGCTAAAACATCACATTTTTAATAACTTAAGTTTAAGAGGATATTTGCTTTGTGGAAGACTTGAAATCAAGCTGAAATAGTTCCTGTGCGTCAGAGGACAGGCCTGAGGCCTACAGCCCTTTGCGTGTCTCTGAGGAAGCCCCCCGGTAGGGTGGCCACTCTGCTAAGTCTTCACCAGTGGTGGTAACTTTCTGCCTTACGATCGAGCTTGGAAACACACTTCAGTTTCTAATTGGCGTTCCCCCAATTAGAAATCCAACGCGGTGACCTCCGTTCTGATAACTTTTCTATTATCAGAATATTTTTTCTTTTCTGTTACCCAGACAGATATTTGGGTTCTAGGTGGCTTTGTGGAGACCTCCACATTTTTTTACGGGACTCGGTTATTACTAGCACAAAAGAACACAATCCCTGTGGCCATGTGGGTGGCGTAATGGACATTTCCGGAGAAACAGAGCAGAGGTCCCCCCTCCACGTCACTACAGACCAGACTATGGGTGAGACCCCCAGGGGACCGCTCTGCTCAGTCCCTGGCCTGGCAGGCTCAGCCCCAGGCCTTAACTCTGACTTGATTGAGCAGAGAGACTCTTCTTCAAAGTGAAGCGAGGGCCCCGCTGAGGACTCTTGTCAGGCGCGTGTTAAGTCACAATTTAGTTTTTCTCAAAGGAAGTTCACGGCAGAGAACACATGACCTTTTCCAGCTATGGTCTGGAGCAATAATGGTGCCTGAGATGACCCAGCCAGGGCCCGAGGCTGTGCTTGCAAACCCCAGTGGGCTTTAAGCCAAGTTCTGAGCACTTGCGTGGGGAGACGGGGCCTTCCTGAGAACTCTGGGGTTCACGCGTTTCCCCTCTCCCCACCTGGCTCTGCTACTGGCGTCGGCTTGGCTGTCCCCAGGCTGCCAATGTTGGCGCTGGTGGTTTTTCTTTGTCAACTATTAATCCTGCTAAGACAATACGTGGCTGTCATGTGGCTTGGCAGTTGGTGGCGTTAAACACACAGGCTCCCGTGTTCCTCCCAGAGATCATTTTTTTGGCATGAGAAACCCCTGCCTTTGGGAAACAGATCCGGTGGGTGGGTGTCAACACAGGGTTAATCCTCTGCACCCCGGGGCCCCCTAGCCCTGTTGACAAAGTCATGCTTTGCAGATTTTAAAATAAACGTTTTGTCACTCTTTGCAGCTTGGTATTTCCCTTGCCTAGCCTTCCCTCCCTCGTAAAGAAACCTCTGTGAAATTACTGCTGTTCCCGGACCGTGGAAAATAGTTCAGTTTAAAACAGGCAGAATATATTCCCGTTAACTACAGAACCCGTGACAGTGTTTTGAACATGGATTTGCACTTGGAGGCTTTCTCCTTCGGTCCTTTTTTGGCCCTTTGCAACAAAAAAAAAAAAAAAGAAAGAAAGAAAGAAAGAAAAAGAAAAGAAAAAAGTTCTATGTTTGGGCCTCCGCCGCAGTAATATTGCTAATTTCTCACTGGAGAGGCGGTCAACTGCTGGTGGAATTTTTTTTTTCCTGTATGGTATTTAAGCAAAGTTACTACAAAAAATCATATGTGGTGAGTGACGCCCCTCTTTGCTTGGGGCGGAGGACGCTGTTTGGCTCCCAGGTGACAGCGGGGAGAGAACGCTTTCTCCAGCCGGGTTCCTGCACTCGCGACTGCCATGCCTGGAGATGTTATTATATGTGAAGTTGAGACACAGACACACATACACGGCGTGTGTGTATATATACACACACACACATACACACAACTTTTAAATGGAAAGCTTTCTGGTAGTTCTCTGTCTGGAAGAGCGGTGTGTTGTGCCCCTCGGCTTAGCTATCTGGTTACTAGTAGAGCGTGGTCTAATTGTTTTGCATTAAAGAGACACTCATTTTGTGGGTGTCCAGTTGTATTTATAGTAGGGTTTATTAGTTTTCATTCCGTTGTGGTAGTGCGGTGATATCATAAATAACCGAGACTTGGAACATCAGATGCTCTTGGAGTGGGCTTCGCTGAAGCCCTGGAATTTCTCCATGTCCCCGCTGCCTGGCTGGCCAGGGTGGGGCAGCAGCCCCCAACCCCGCGGCTGGCCTGCAGTACAGCCCGTGCACGCTCTGGGTCTGTGTGTCGTGTGTGTGTGTGTGTGTGTGTGTGTGTGTGTGTGTGTTGCCTCCGTCAGCTGGGAGAGCTCCCTGCTGGGGCCACTCCATGTCTGATGGAAAAGTAGCAGCTGGGAAGGTGCAGTTTCAAGCTCTTGCTGTTTAAAGAAAGAGGGAGTGAGTGTGAGCGCGAGGGGGGGCGACGCTCCGCTAAGCCCACAAGCTGGCATTGAGGGGGAGCCGGCGGTCATGTGGTTCTGGCCACCCTACCCTCTGTCACAGTGCGGACGGGAGCTTTTTGCTCTTATCCAATCATGCCTGGAATGCTGCTTGCCACTTGGGTTATTTCTGCTATCTGTCGCTCTCGGGGCCGCAGTGCTAACGGTTTGGCAGATGGGACACTTTTTCTTGAGTTTGTGTCGTTGGCTTTTGACTTCCGGCCGCACAGGGCTTGTGGTGGCCGCTGGCCCTCTCGCTGCCAGCCCCTCCGGGCACCATGGCCCATCGGCTTCGGTTTCATTTTGGCTCGGGCCGCAGCAACACAGCCCCGAGTCGGAGATCCTAGACCAGGAGGGAGAAGAGGACTTTTTCATGGCATTCCACACGCTGCCGCGGCGCAGTGGCCAGGCCCTGGCGGCCGAGCAGGGCGGCGGTGGCGGCGGTGGCGGCCTGCAGGAAGGTGTGGGAGCGCTCAAGCGCAGCTCGTCCATGTTCATCCCGCAGCTCCTGGGCTCCATCGACACGCGGCCCAAGCGCAGCTCCTCCGTGCAGATCTCGCTGCAGCGCAAGCGGCCGATGGCGCGCCGACCGGGGGCCCCGGACAGCCTGGATGGGGATGGCGAGGGCGCACCTGGCCGCTGCTGTCAGGAGCCCAGCGAGACCCACGAGTGCTCCCCGAGCCCTGCAGCCCGGGGCCCGGTGGTGTCCAGGTGAACGGCACGTGGGGCCGCTGGGCGCTGCGCCGTGGCTCCCGATGGCCGCGAAAGGGGCCGAGCGCGCAGGTGGCCGTGCGCTCCGCATTCAGCACCGCGCCTCCAGCGCCGACGGCGCCAGGTGACGCTCATGCCCTTCGGGGCCGAGGGCCTTCTGCAGCCGAGCCCAGGCGATGGTCCCTGCAGCACGTTCCAGATGCTTCTGGAAGCTCTGGAAAGCGGTGCTTTGTCTTCCAGCTACAACAGCCCCAGGCCCCCTCGGCGCTTCCGGGCTGGGCAGCGACTTCAGCTTCGGTTTCACGGGCACTAAGGGGAACAGGTTGGTGCGGTACCCCGCATTCGACTCGAGAGGAGCACCTCGTACCCTACACAGCCACGAGCGGAGCACGGGAGCTCCACGGAGGAGCGAGGGGCCCCAGGACACGCACAGACGCCGCCGGGGCAGCAGCGGGGCCCCAGAAATCCACAGAACGAATTCCGTGGAACGGGGCCCCAGGGCTGCATGTTTAAGATCAGGCAGGATCAAACGGCAGGGCAGCAGCACTTCCGGATTCTCGTGACTCGGGGACAGGAAGAGGCACCCCAGAATCCCGAGGAGAGTAAGGCCGGTAGTCCCGGCCCCACGGTGGCTGGCACCCTGGTAAGTTAGCGCGCGCCTGGTGTGGACCGTGGGAAGTGGCCGCCTGCAGCCGGGGCTGGTGTTTCTGGAGCGGGAGAAACCTCCATTCTCTTCTCTTTGAATGCTCTAGCGTGGGGCCAGTCTGACATTAACTTTTGACCAGGTTCTGGGAGTCTGGGCTTGTGTAGAGGTCCACGACATTAGTATTTCCGAAATTAGTATTTCCAAGAACACTGATTCTTGTGGTCTTTGAAGTTAGACTAATGTTTTTAAAAAAACCCAAGCATTCCGCCTCTCTATTTTCTCAAACCCTTAATAATGAAGTTTTTACTTTTTTACTTCCCCTTTAAAAAAATGTGTTACTTTCAATTAATCCTTTAGCATCCACTATGTTGGTGTTGGAAATTTGTAAGATACTTAGAAATACAATCCTGTGACACATATTTTTTCCCAAAAAATAATCAGTTCAAATAAAAGTGAGCTGATGTCTCCAAAAAAACAAACAAACAAAAAAAAACTCGAGTCTTACTCTGGAGAATAAAAATCCACTTTGGTAAAGTCTGACCACTTCTTTCTCTCAATGGCCATTCGGCTATAAAGAGCTAATCTGTGCCGTTCTGCTATAGAGAGCTAGTCTGTGCCGTTTGGCTATAGAGCGCTAATCTGTGCCATTCTGCTATAGAGAGCTAGTCTGTGCCGTTCTGCTATAGAGAGCTAATCTGTGCCGTTCGGCTATAGAGAGCTAATCTGTGCCATTCTGCTATAGAGAGCTAATCTGTGCCGTTCTGCTATAGAGCGCTAATCTGTGCTGTTCTGCTATAGAGAGCTGGTCTGTGCCGTTCTGCTATAGAGAGCTAATCTGTGCAATAGAATATAAACTTTTCATCTGGGGCTGAGGGTGGTGTCCAATTCTGCAGTGCCGAACTAGAGTAGTCACACTCGTGGGCCAGCAAGAAATGTGTTTTTGTAACAGATTGGCTTATGGGCCCAGACTGGGCGAAAGCGCTTTGGGACTTGTTAATGGTGAGATTGCACAGTGCAACTCAACACTGCCCGCTTGAGTGACTAAGCCGGGATGCTGGATATAGAAGTAAGTGCACAGCGTCCAGCTGTGGAAACAGACACCCCGAACAGATTTGGGCCTTTGTTTTCACTCTCTCCCTTTCAGTGAAACGGGGTTCACAAAGGCAGCTGCCGGGCCTGCCGAGAAGTGAGGGCTGTGCCGTCCTCGCTGGCAGGGAGGCAGGGGCCCCTGCTTTGCTCTCTGTGGCCGGTGATCAGAGCCATCGGGTGCTTTTTAAAAACAAACCCTTTCTGTTTTGAATTGGATTCTCCCTTCCCAAAAATGAGTCTCTGCCCCCGAATTTCATGATTGTTGGCTTGAGCATACGGTTATGAAATGGAGTCTCATGGTTTCGGTTGTGAATTTCTACCCCTAAAAGAGTCTGAGTACCCAAGCATTAATGGAGATCTGTGCCTTTACTTGTGTGTTTTTATTTTCTTGCCTTAAACTGAGACGTTACTTGGAACTGCCCAAGTAAACATTATCACTGTTCCACTGTTGCTTTGCAGCAGTGGACATTTTGAAGATGGTAATGGTAAATATAAACATTTCATTTTTCTTGGTGCAATATATTTCAGTTTCTCCTTTTCCTTACTGAAGTAAACCCTTTTGTTTCCTCCAGACTGTTTTTTTTTTCTTTTTTTAGGAAATATTTGCTTTATCTTACTTTGAATCAGTACCATATATTAAATAACGGTACGGATTTCAGTAAAGTTTTGGGGTTAGTTTTTAATCTTCACTCAAGAAAGTACCACTTCCACAACTCTAGGTCCCCTTGGGTAGTACAGTAGCACAGGTTTTATGCTGAATTTGCATCTCATATCAGATGAAGGCTGACATCAAAATTGTATTTTCTAAAGTTCTGATAACTATTTAGTCACTTAAAACCCAAATCTAAAACCCGTTCAGGCAAATGCCAGAGACAAATGACTTTATTTAATCAAAGTCTTGAGGTTTCTAATGTAGTTGGAAAACAAACAAGCCACTCTAAAGATTATGTGTACCTTAAATACGAAGGCACGTCTGACTTTCTCAAGAACTCTCAGCGTTGAAAAGAAATCTCTTCAAATTTGGAGATTTAAGTTCGAGAAAAGTGTTTTTCAAAGTGAACAGAGAGGGTTGGGGTGGGGAGCTCTGGCGTGATAGGGGTTGAGTCACCTCAAATGCAATGGTGGGGGGGCCCTTTCTGGTGCGTGAAGAAGGCAGCTTTCCGAGGATCTTTACGTGATATTTTCTTTCTGAAAGGGGGCGATCGGCCTAACTACGTTTGGGGATCTCTGTGCTGGAAAAGGGAGCTTGTCTTGGAGAGTTCGCCGACTGGTGTTCCGTTGTTCTGTCTTTGTTTTTCGTTCTCATCTGAGTGGTTTTGGACACACACGCCAGTTAATAAATGGTGCAGAGCTAGATTTGTTTTACGCAGATCTCTTTTTCTCCTCAAGGAGCAGAAACAAAGCTTGTCCTGGAACAGAGCCCTCAGCTCCGTCCACACTCAAAGCCTGTGTCCTCGCTCGGGCCACCAGGGCGCTAAGTGTGTGCGGCAGCTGCCTCGGCTGTATTTATCTTGAGGGAAAACATTCACTCAGGCGTCTGCAGTCTGGCTGACACCAAGTTTTTTTGACATTTCAGATATCTGCCGCCTTGGGCTGTCGGGCATTTGGTTGGGGTTTAAATGAGAATTTGACCCAAACGTGATTTGGGAAAGATGAGCACCCCCCAAAGGTGAATTTCCTGATGGGGAAAGCATTCAGGATTGCTTTTACGAATGGGCGGACAGGTCGTTTCTAAGCTCTGCCTTGGACCTTGTTCTCAGGTTGGCTTGCCTTCTTCTGTTTCCCAAACTCCTGGCCCCTAGTAAGTCAGCCCTGACTCTGAGCCATGTGAGCCGTCTAGATTCCTAGGGGAGACTCTCCCTGGTAACCCCCTAGTGATGGCTCCTCTGCCTCTCCAGCACCACCTGCCGCCGGTATCCCAGGGCTGCCCCTTGCATCAGGGAGAGTTGCTGGTTAAAGCCACTCATTACCCTGAGGCAGACTCTCTCAGAACTGCTAGTCTAATTTGTGAGTGTTAATAGTCCCTCTAATGAGTCACTCAGAGGTGTTCCAGACTTGGTTTAGCCTGGTTTGGGGTATTGGTTTTGTGTAGCTTTCCCCTGCCGACACACGCTGCCTCCCGACAGCAACTCGCCCCGCCCAGCATTGTGTCCCTTTCAGCGCCGTCTCCTGTGCTGTCGCTGCACTGTACAAGGCTCTGGTTTCTGATGTCATGGGCCAGGCAGTGTTGAAGGGCCTCCTCCAAACCTGGATCCACTTGGGATGGCCCAGGACTACTCAGCTCCTGACTGGCAAAAGTTTGTAAACAGAGGGAGGAGGGACTATGGGGAGGGAACATGTGCTGAAGTACACTATTCTAGCATTCTCTTCTATCCTGTTCTTCCTTTCCAGATCTGCCCTTCTCCCCTGTTCAGTGGACAGACTCTTTATATGAGTCCGGTGGTCATCTGTACTTTAGAAGGTTACTCAGCCAAGCAAGGAACTCCCATACTAGGTTTAATGGGGGCAGATTTCAGTTTGACTCTCTTAAAAGAAGGGTATTTTGCTCTAGAAAAATACTTCTCTGTGGTATGAGTCTCTATTTTTACCATGAAAGGTAATTCTGTGTAAACCATCCCTTTATTTTAAAATGTAGCAACACGGTCACAGGTAAGAAAATAGTTTCCCCAATCTGGAGAGATCGGACAGCAGTAAAGGGCTGGCTTTGCCTGTGGCCAACCTGGGTTTAATCCCAGCTCCACAAAACGGTTCCCTGACTACCTCCAAGAGTGGTCCCTGAATCAGGAAGACAGCCCTGAGCACAGAGCCAGGAGTCAGCCCTGAGCACAGAGCCAGGAGTCAGCCCTGAGCACAGAGCCAGGAGTCAGCCCTGAGCACAGAGCCAGGAGTCAGCCCTGAGCACAGAGCCAGGAGTCAGCCCTGAGCACAGAGCCAGGAGTCAGCCCTGAGCACAGAGCCAGGAGTCAGCCCTGAGCACAGAGCCAGGAGTCAGCCCTGAGCACAGAGCCAGGAGTCAGCCCTGAGCACAGAGCCAGGAGTCAGCCCTGAGCACAGAGCCAGGAGTCAGCCCTGAGCACAGAGCCAGGAGTCAGCCCCTGAGCACAGAGCCAGGAGTCAGCCCTGAGCACAGAGCCAGGAGTCAGCCCTGAGCACAGAGCCAGGAGTCAGCCCTGAGCACAGCCGGGTGTGGCCCCAAACCAAAAATAAATGAATCAGTAAAAAATCATTTTTCTTTCATTGGCTTCATTTTCTGATAGGATTCAAGTGAGCCTTTCCCCACTTCGGAAGATGCCAACAGTATCTGACCAAATTCCCACGGCTTCCAGGGATGGGTTGGGAAGTGGGGCAACAGTGTTTTGGGTGAACAGTGTGTGTTTTTGTGCCTAGAGGCACTACACTTGTGCATAACAGAACACACCAGCATTTGGAGGTCCCCCTTGACTTAATTATTCTGGACTGGCTCCTTCTCCGCAGCCCCCAGGACGCGCTCGCTTTCAGATGCAGGATGGATGTTGAACAACTGTGTTTATGCAAACGAAAGGTCACCAGCCGAAAAGCGGTGCAGTGCCTACATGATGGGGCTTTCTTGGGACCCCTTTTGGAGATGGGCACTCCACTGGAGCCTGGCAGCGAGGAGGTGGCTTTAGGGCCCCACACAGCCAGAAGGGGCACGTCTCTGATGCATTCTGGGTAGTCAGAGCCCATCCCTGAGTCACCTTCCTTTTGGGTGTATATGTGGATGACCTGGCTGGCTCAAGGGCCATAGTGGGGTTTAAGCGAGGCAGTGATTCAGTTAGCCATGAATAAAGGGGTTCACTCCACACTAGCAAGGGACCGGGCTGGGAACCCCCCACCTGGGAGCGCAACCTACATAACACACCATAACACACTGTTGATGGCCTGACTCGACCTTACCTAACGCTGTGTTGATGGCCTCACGGGACACTACCTCACGCTCTGTTGCTGGCTTCCTGCTGCTCTCCCACCTGACCGCCGGTGCCTTGACCCTCTCCATCTCAGCCCCGAGCACGTTCCTCCGGCAGACCCAAGTTCATTTGTCAGCTGTGCATTATAGAAAAGGGCCATCAGTTGTATTTGCTGTTCTGAATTTGAACCTTTGAAATATTTATTGAGGTTGGCATTTGGGGCCTATTTTTCCTGGTTTCTTTGCTCCCATGCCGCCCGTGGTTAAGGCTCTTTTCTTCCTTCTAGGCCAGGGCTCTTGAGCAGCCCTAAATGTCATGAAATGTCCACTTTGGAAGCTTTACAAACGAGGGCAGAATTGGGGAAGGGCCTTGTGGACTGCAGCCTTTGAGAGGACTTTCCGGGAGCACTGCAACTGCTTCTCGTGGCGAAGCCTGGCGTAAATTCCTCAGCCTTAAAATAAATCTGCAATCTTATGATACATGCTAATAAATAAATTGCTATCTAGCTGCAAAAATTCACAGTACCGGAAGAAATGATGATCCCATCTAGGGGCTATGAGTTACCAGTGAGGCCTCTCTCGCTGATGGTTTAGGACTAAGAGAGGCTAACTTAGTTGTGTCATTTGCAATAATTAGGAAATTTTTTGTAAAAAAAATAACTTGACTATTATTACTAAGATTACTGTACTTACATTGATGTGTATAGGAGATTGTTAAGACATTTGCAGTAGTGAAGGGAAAGTCAGAGAATTCATCATTGATATGGATTAAGTATAGAAATATAGGAGCAAAAATACAAGTTTTCACTATGGTCACCAGACAGTCATGGGAAACCCAGTGCAAAATGGGTGAGTGGTTAGTCAGAAGTTTGGTGTCTGACCTGTGATCTTTCCTTTTCCTTGACCCAGGCAGTGTAATATTCGAGCTCTGCCTGAGGGAAGAACCCAGGTTTAGGCCTGCTGGTGTGTTCCAGTTAAAGATTAAAAAGGCCCCAAAGGAGAGTGTCAGAAATGCCAGCTGAAATATGTCTTGCAAGTGATAATGTGACCTTTGGAAAAAGTAGAGATGGTCAAAACATTAATCTTGGGCCAAACCGATGGCATAGAGAGGGGAAGGTACCGCCAATGCAGTCACCTGGTTTAATCCCCTCAATCTCTATGGTCCTCTGAGCACAGCCAGGTGTGGGCCCCACCCACTAAACAAAAAGACTCAGTAGATGTCCTATAGCTGATTCTTGATGGAGTCTTCCTCCTGACTCTCTTGGTTATTGCCAAAGTCCGGCCAGTGTGGGCACCCAGACTCAGAGCCGTCAAAATGAACCCCGTGGTGGGGGTGGTGACCCGAGAACCAGGGCTTCTGTGCAGCCTGACCTTGCACCCACATCCACACGTGGAGGGTTTCTCAGCATCCTCCATTTGCAGGAAGCTGAGCCCTCGGATGGAGGCTGGAGTAAGACGGCATTCCTGGAGGCCCGTTTAGGAGCCCCGTGGATGGCAGAACAACGGGCCTGAGGCCCAGGGAGTGCCGTGAACCCAAGTGAAAGTGTCAGGGGGCTGTGCAGGAGGGGTCTGCTAGCTGCTGCCAGCGCTTCACTGGGCTCCAGTGTTTCCTGTCGGTGCCTTAAGGCCTTCCCAGCCTTCCTGGCCTTCCCGGTCACGCCTTTGAGCGGTCATTTGCCCCCTGAGGTGCCCTGAGCAGAAGGGAAGGGCCGAGGGTTTCCCTGCAGAGCTGCAGTTTGGGGGCTCTGGGATTTACACGGTAACCTTCTCCTTTTTTTTATTTATTTATTTATTTATTTGTTTGTTTGTTTGTTTGTTTGTTTGTTTATTCATTGCTTTTTTTTGGGTTACACCCGGCAATGCTCAGGGGTTTCTCCTGGCTCTGCACTCAGGAATTACTCCTGGCGGTGCTCGGGGACCATATGGGATGCTGGGGATTGAACCCAGGCTGGCACAGGCTGGCTGCTTGCAAGGCAAACACCCTACCCGCTGGGTTATCGCTCCAGCCCCTACACAGTAACCTTCTATGGCTGAAGTTTTCTGGAATTTTCCGCATGGTTTTTAACTGCCCTGGCCCCTCCCGGGGGTCCCTCTTTCTGCATGTGTGGTGTGGCCAGTGAGGGCTGTGGTCAAGCATGGGGCTGTTGGGTGATCACGATGTCTGATAGATGGACAAGTTCTCCCTTACTTTCTGTCACGCAGCCAAGGCCCCCAGGACTATTCACAGCCTATAACTGTCATCATTCATATGTCATAGCATCCGTTTCCTGAGAGATTTTTAAATCTTCATGATAACTCATACATCTTGAGAAAAAAAATTTTTTTTGGTATTCTTTTTAGAATATGTGAACAGCATTTAACTTGTGATGGGAAAGGCTGCTTTCATCCTGGGTTTTAAATTCCACTCAAGGGGAAACATAGCTTTTTTTAAGCTCTGCACCCTCCCCTGAAAAGACAAGCCCCCTCTTCAGGGGTACTGAAAACACAGCCCTCTCTTCAGGGGTGCTGATTTCCCACAGAAGTGGGGTCCAGAGCTGGCTTCCATCCGCCCTGAGTAGTTCCCCAGATCCTAAAGCTGCAGCCAAGCTCCATGTTTTACCCATGGGTGAAGAGAACTTGAATTTAATAGCAGTTCCAAATGTATTTATGGGCTGTGCATTTCTCCACTTGAAAAGGGGGCACTAAGTTGTAACAAAACTTTTAAAGATTTTGATATAATTTGAATGTATGAGTCGATTCCACCCTCACCCTAGCCATATTAAAGTAGAATTTGGGGTGGTGGGGGCTTGGGGCTGGACTCAGAGCTTACTGCTGTGCCGGTGCTCAGGGACAACTCCCTGGCAGTACTTGGGGACCCTATGCAGTGTTCGTGATTGAATCATTGTGGGACTTGCAAAGCAAGCGTCTTCCACTGAACCCAGCCCAAAGTAGGAGTGTTTGGATCTCAGTGCCATATTCTGTGTGTTAGCTTCCATGACCAGGCTGCTCAGATCCTGTAGCAAAGGACGGCAGGAGATTAGTTTGATAATAACACGGTGCTCCTGGGCATGGTGATTGGCCTTGGTGACTTCCACATCACACGTATAGTTTGGGTGAGTTCCTCAAACAATCCACCATACTGCTCTGTGAGCACACGCCACACCAGGCCCAGGCCCAAGAAGTGTCAGGCTGGCTCCTCTGTATGGAAGTGGATGTTCTTTAGGACCATGGAGAAAAGATTGGCACTAACTGTGGCATCAATCCTGAGGCAGAAAGATCAGGCATCTTCCTCCGAGGACTTGATTCTATTAACTGCAACTACAGGCAGTGAAAGCTTTATCCTGATGAACCAAAGAAATTAATCTGCTAAGCACGTCTCTGAATTTCTTGGTCTGAACTGACCTTTTGAGGACGGGGGTGGTAGAGCTGAGACATATCTCAGGGCTACTCCTGGGTATGTGTTCAGGAATGACTCCTGGCAGGGTTTGGGGGGGACCAGATGCGACAGGCATCAACCAGAATCGGCCACGTGCAAAGCCAAATGCCTCCCTCCTGTACCATCTCTCCAGCCTGGAAATGACATTTTAAGACAAGAAAATCTTAGTGGTCTGCTGTCCACTATGGCACAGTGGTATATACCCACACGCATGCATTCATGCAGACTCAACAGAATGAAGAAAATAGCAACTTTTTTCATCTTTCTCTTCTTTCTGCGCTTACAGGCGTCCAGTAAAGTTCATAATGCTGAGTAAATCTCTAAACCCAAACTAGGCACTCAAGTTCAGATTTGCTATCTACATCTGGATTATTTTAAGTCGTGATATAGGAAATGTTTCCCGCCATGGAGTAATAAGCAGTAAATAATAAAGAATGTCAACTCTGTGAAAGCCGAGACAGCCCAGGCCTTGGAAGCAGAAAAGGAGATCACGGAGAGAAGGTGGATGGATTCAGCCACAGAGGAAGATCCCATTGCTAAGCCATGAACAATGAACTCTGGACAACAACAGATGTTTTTTCCTTAGTGATTAATATGATTTTTCTCACCCAGCATATCTTTTTCAGTGTCTGTGATTTCACTCACGCTATTTTTCACTAACAGATTGGCATCTGTAGTAAATACTGGAAAGGATTGGGGTGTCCCCCTTCCCCGGCGCCCCAGCCCAGCCCCTGGGAAGTGACTCCTGATGGGTGATTCTCAGGGACAGAGTGACAGAGACACCCTAGTGTGGGTCCACCTCCAAGTGTCACCCCTACTCTGTCCCTTTAAAGCCTTTGATGACTGTAACACAGAAAGTCAGGACAGATGTGGAAACATATTGTCCTGGCTAATGGGTCATACCCCAGAGATGACTTGAGAATGACTTTTATCCATTCAAGGTTTCAGTTCGTTTTGATTTTTGTAGCCCAGGGTCTTTTGTATTTTTTTTGATTACACCTCTCGTACCCCAAACTCACAGGAAATGGATTTTGGCTTCTTCCCATTGACTCTCAAGAGACATTTCTGGGGGAGCCAGTGAGTGCTTCAGTTGGGCCCAAGTCCCTTTCTCTGTGGCTTCCCTTTTTTTAATTTTTTGACTTTTTTGGGTCACACCCGGCAATGCTCAGGAATTACTCCTGACTCTGCACTCAGGAATTACTCCTAGTGGTGCTTGGGGGACCATATAGGATGCCAAGGATCGAACCCAGATGGGCCGCATGCAAGGCAGATACTCTACCCACTGTGTTATCACTCTGACTTCTTTTTTAAGCAGTAAAGGAAACAGATGTCATTCACAAGAGGTCACAATAGGAGAATATAGACTTTGGTGCAGCACTGGGTTCAATTCTGATTACAATTGGGAATTTACAGCAGAGAGATATGCTGGATGTCAGGAAAGGATAATCGGATGTAAAATTACTCACATTGGGAAACACTGGGGCTGCCAAAAATCCTTGCTAATTTCATGGTAACAGGACTCAGGATCAGTTAGGGTGACGGGGCGCATCCAGAGCAGCGTTTCTCATCTTTCCCCAAATGTGGTCCCTTTGGCCTTGCTTCTTTCCTGTCTCCCCTGTTACGCTACCAGGTGTTGGAAACAAAGGGTCAAGGCGGGCTGAAGAGAGATTGGGTGGCTTGTGGGACTTCAGAAGCCGGAACGTTGGTGCCAAGTTGGAACACTACGGAGGGAGGGGTCCTGCCCCCGTGTTGTCTCTGCTCTTTATCCCAGAAGAACTTCCTCCTCCTCCTTCCTTTCTTTTTTTTTTTTGATCGTTCTCCTTCACACGTTTCAGGAAGCAGTCAGGACTCTTAGGCTTAATATGCTCAATGATAACTCTCATGGCAAGAGTCTTGCCCTTTTCTTGTCTTACGACAGTGCCAGCAGCGTGCTGGCTCATTGACTGAGGCTTGCCCTGGTCACGTGTGTGGGATCTTCCTCTGGGAGCCCTGGCCATACCCTCTACTGTCGCCTTTCTCGTGGAGTTTCGCTAACAGATCTGCGTGTGTAGTAAGTTCTGGGAAGGACTGGGCTGCCTCGCCCCAGCCCAGCCGCATGGGACGCGATTCGCACATATAGGTCTAGAGAACATCTAAGGGGCGGGGGCCCTCCTCTCACCTTCCTCTTGGTCATTTTGGTGATTCACTAGAAGATGGCAGTTCCTGCCGAAAGGCACGTGAAAGGTTTATAAAAGGCAGGGTAGTGGCTCTAAGGGGTAATACAGTGGGTAGGGGGCTCACCCTGTATGGGACCGGTCTGGGTTCAATCCCCTGGCACTGTATATGGTTCTAGAGCCCTGCCAGGAGTAATCCCTGAGTGCAGAGCCAGGAGCAAAACCTGAGCACAGCCACGTGTCAGCCCCAAAACAAAACAAACAAAACCAGATTAGGGATAGTCAAAATGCTTGTGTTTCAACTGTCGGAATTAGGAAGAAATGGTAAATGAGAGTAGAAGTTTTGATGCAGGTTTTTCCTGTCCTGCTCTCCGGAGTAGGTTTGCCCTCTCCACCAAAGAAAGGGCTCATATCTGGATCCGCGCCTTTCCGGAGTCCCGCCACTGTCTGAAGGACCCGGTGATTGTGTGTCGAAACTCAGGTCCCTGGGTGGACCTTTTGGTAACCCAGTGCTCGCTTGTTCTCCCTTCAGAGTGTTTGTCACAAGGCAGCTAAGTTGGGGATCTCTTTCCAGCTAACACTCACGTAGACGGGCAGATTGCATCTTACACGGTATTGCCTTTTTTGCTTATGAAAGCTCAAGTCTCTTTCTGTTGCCAAGAGTCATAAAAATAGACCCCTGAAGTTAACATCCTTAAGCCTTTTAAAGTGCTCCAGCCCTAGTGATTGGGTGTTAATCCCTTGACACTCCACTGGAGCTTAATTAGCAGTTTTAACAGAAAACTGCCCCAGTTTCATGTTTTAGGATCATAGAGCTGAAAATCCTGCCAGGCATCAAATAAAGACCTGTTGTAAGCAGCCATGCTGGAGTTATTACTTAAATAGAGCTGAGACCTGGCCCTCAGGAGAAGATGGAACCAGTGGGGTAAATCTCCTGGCTTAGAACCGACTAGTGAAGGGCACCTCATTGTTCTCTGACCCATCCAGACCAATCCCAGAACAGTTGAAGACTGTTGAAGTTGAAAGAACAGTTGAAGACGAAATAGTTAACAGCTTTAATTAGCCTCACCCTGGGGATCTGGAGGGGGACACATTGAGGATCTGTCGATTAGGGGGGGGGGGCAGAGTGGGCGAGGACAGGACATGGCAGAGGTCTTATAAAAGCCAGCGTGTCCAGAGGCAGACGTGGGTATGAGCCATGGACATAGCCCTGGTGAAAAGGGCCATAGGAGGAACTAAAAGATGAATTTTAGGCATCAAAGTTGGTTGCATAAATCTAGAAGGCAAACAAAAGTATAGGGCCATTTAAAAACAAAGAACAACAAAATGCAAGAGAGAGAGAGAGTGCAACAGGCACTTGCCTTGCACGAAGCTGACCTTGGTCCAGTTCCCTGCTGACCGTCCTGACCCTTGGTGCCCCTAGCCCCCAGGATTGTGCCTGAAGCAGCGCTGGCTGTGGCCCCAACAAAGAAAGAAGGGGGAAATCCGGTGAGAACTTTTTCTTTCAGCTAAGATGGGAGACTCTTGCCCCCTACCCCAATCCCTACTTGGGCTATTCTTGGCATCTGGGAAGCACCTAGCCCCCTCAGTTCTCTGCTGGCATCTTCTGCCCTAGGGCAGAGAAACCCACTGGGGCCTCAGCACCCGCCTCTCTCAGGGCATTCTGGAGAGAACCGAGCCAGGGGAGAAGCAGATGGCTGTGTGACTCCGACTCAGAGCATAATATTTATGCTCTCTAAACCCGCCTATTTCTCATCGCTGCTGCCACTCGAGCAAATGGAAGGAGCTCCTCTTCCCCAGTAGGGCTGGTTGGACACTAAGTTAAAACAAAAAAAAGTCCTTTGTGCTCGCCCCCGATGTGCTGATAAACGGCGCCTTGCGTTTGTCAGTGAAAGTTCCCGAGCAGCAGCAGCGTTGCATGCCAGGCAGTGCTCAGAGCTCTGGGTGTGCAGCCGGGAACAGGCGCGCGCACAGCCCTCTGCAGAGCCAGGAGCCGAGGGGCGCGGATGGAGCAGGTGCATGGGTGCAGAGCGGCGGGCGAGGTGAGTGTGAGCAGCCAGGCAACCTGAGGGTGGCCGGGGACAGAGGCTTCCGGAACGAGGCGTGAGCCAGTGCCAAGAGCTGGACGTGCAGGAGGCCCTCCTGGGGAGCGGCTGTGTGGGGGGCAAACCTGGAAAGACCGGGGTGGGCGGGGGCTACCTTAAGAGTGTGGGTGCAGGGCTGCAAGAACTAGCCTGACCCGAGATCTTTGTGGTCTGTCTGCGCTGGTAGGAAGAAGCGGAAGCACCTGGGAGGCCAGTGTCCGGGGCCTGTGTCCCCTCGGAGCCCCGCCGAGCAGCCTCCTGGGCTGTGGTCCAGCCCTCCACCTGCCCCCTCAGCGTTGGCTGTTGCCTTTGGGGTCTTCGTGTTCTCAGGCCCCAACCGCCGTCTGCAGACGGCCCCGCCGCAGAATGGGCCGCTGTTCTCCGCGCGTGTTATTTCGAGATGCTTTCTGCTGGCTGTCACGGCAGCCTGTGGGCGGCGTTATTTTTGCAGCTTTGTACCCGGCAGGCTGAATGTGCTTGGCGGAGGCCCTCTCGTCGAGGGCCCTGCCGTCCATTGATGAATAATGTGTGGGCTCCGGAGCACAGCTTTAAAAATAGCCCCTTCCTCCACACCAGCCTCCGCCTCCCTCTGCAGCCGGCCCTTGCCTACTGTGGCCTGGTTGGGGGACCCTCTGCCTCTTGCCCTGCCCCCCCTCCTCTTCCCTCCACCCCCAGGTGTCTGTGGCCCAGCACTCGGAGCAGATGGGAGCAGGCCTGCAGTGGGAGAGAATCACCAAGTCACTGCAGAGGAAATAGATGAAGTGGATGCTCTGAGTTCGCTGGTGAACAACTGCCTTTGCTGTGTGGGTCTCGGGTTGGCCACTCACTGTGCTGCCGGCTTCCTGGCGGCCAGCTCCTCCACCCTCTTGGCGCTCACCACCTCTGCCCTGTGCAGAGTGAGGGCGGGGCAGCCTGCCAAGGCACTCGGGGACCCCCGTCTCACTCTCCCCATGAGGACGGGTCCCGAGCCCAGTCATCTCTGTGCACGGAAACCTCGCTGGAAGTTGCTTTTCCTTTTGCGCAGTTTCTGCTGCCTGACATGTCGCAACCTCCGCGCGGAGGCCAGGTGGCATCGGTTGGCATGTTGGCGTGTGTTGTCAAGCAAAACAGATGCAGGAGGATTTGCCTGTGAGTGGGGGGAGAGGGGGCGGGGGTGGCATGGACTGTACTTATCTGGGAGCTGAGGGCTAGGTTTAATAGCTCGCTGCTTTGCAGCTCAGGAAAATGATGCTCTTCGTCCATGCGCCCGTAGTCCACGTCCCCCAGGAACATTGCAGAGTTTGGTGGTTGCCGCATACGCCTGAAACTCAGCTGTCAGTAACTTTTGTAAATCAGAGGTTTTTCTTTTATTATAATAAAAAAGTATAGAAATGTTTTTTTTTTTCTTTTTTGGTCGCACCTGCCATGCTCAGGGGTTACTCCTGGCTCTGCACTCAGGAATTACTCCTGGCAGTGCTTGGGGGACCATATGGGATGTCAGGGGATCGAACCTAGGTCAGCTGCATGCAAGGCAAATGCCCTACCCACTGGACTATCGCTCCTGCCCCTAGAAATGGAATTTTTTGGGGGCGGGGCGATAGCCCAGCGGGTAGGGCGTTTGCGCCGCGCCGGCCTCTGCCGGCCTGGGTTCGATCCCCGCATCCCATATGGTCCCCCGAGCACTGCCAGGAGTAATTCCTGAGTGCAGTCAGGAGTAGCCCCCTGAGCATTGCTGGGTGTGACCCCCCAAAAAAAAAAAAAAGAAATGGAATTTTTTAAGTAATTTTTTTAATTAAAAAAATGAAAACTTTCCAGCTCTACACCAACCTGTGGGACCCAGGTGCTTCTTTTTACACAGTACTTTGTTATGAGTCTTTGAAACTCTGACACCCCCCCCCACACCCACACTCACACCTTTTTTCTCTGGGCATTCATAAAGGCGCTTACCTGGCCCAGGGGCAGAAAGGTAAGAGTCGCTTCTGCCTACTGTGGCCTGGTCAGCAGACGCCTTCCTGTCCCGTGCTGTTCCTGTCTGGCAGTGGGCTCACTTCCTGGAATATAGTCTGCCCGGACCCCACAGGATCAGTGGAACTGTAGTGATTGGGATCATTCAGCGTATCACAGGGAGCTGTTGGCCAGCTAGGCAGTGACCGAGACACCTGGACATGCTCGGGGTCATACGGGGCCAGGAGCCAGCCTAGGACTTCACACATACAAGGCACAGGCACTTGTTTTGGAGGGGGGAGAGGGTGGGGGGCTCGGTGGAGGCAGGTGCCAGGTGGCAGCCTGAGGGTGAGGAGAGTCCATTTAGGAAGCCATCGCTAGCCACCACCTCGATCTAGGTGGGGTTAAGATTTGAGGGTCAGAACTGATCCTGTGAATTATTTTCACATGCTCCATCTGCATTGCCCTCCCTGCCACACACACACACACACACACACACACACACACACACACAAATGTTCCTTTGGTTTATGTGGCTCTTTGCGGAGGTGGAGCGTACTTTGGTGGCCCACAGAATGCATTTCCCTCCCAGCCGAGCTGTGCAGTACCTGTGTGCGGAGAGCAGAGTGTTCCCGTGGAATATTTGCCGTGTACATGGGGGGGGGGGGGGGGCTAAAAGCTTATCTCCCAGAATAGTTTAGAAATGAAAGGGACAATTTTCTCTTCAGTTTCCAACTGCTGGGAGTAAGTGAAAGTGGAGTTCCTGCCTGGCTGGACCGGTCTGTCGTGTTCTAGCTTACGTGCAAATACCGCTTTGCTCCAGGTAACTGAAGTATCTTCCTTCGGTAAATATTAGCCGAGTGCATTTTTTGTGGCTTCTGTAAACTCCACTTTTTGGAAACTGTTGACTAGGTAGTGGTGGTGAGGTGGGGGCGGGGGTCCAGTTTTTATGAATTTCCCCAAGTGGCAGTGAGTTGGGGAAGTGTTTTTCTTCATCCTTGTGGTACCAACGGCCAAACACAAAAATCACCCAGTTCTGGGCAGGCTACCTGTGCCAACCTGTCACTTGTGAAACCAGAAAGAGCGACTTGCCCAAGGGCACACGGGAAGGTGGTGGCCGAGCGCAGCCTCTCTGTGGCCTGGTGCCTAAAACCCTGTTGCTCCACCACCCTGCTGGCACCAGGAGCGCTCGGTCTCGCCCCAGCTGGCATCTGCCCTGATGGTCCGCAGGGTCCCATCACTCTCCTACCGGCTCAGTAGGACGTGCTGAGCCCGTCTGCACAGCCTTCTCACTCCCCGTTAGGGATGGACTTCTCTAGGCTTGCTTCCCTGTGGTGCCCGTGGTGACTTTCAGGGGCCATGTGCCGTCTGCTCAGGGCTTGGGATCCAGCCGGGGCCTCTCACACAGGCAGGGCCGGTGCTCACAGAGATGCCTCCCCTCCGTGCCCCTCCCCGTTCTTGAGGAGAGACTCAGGACACTTCACTTCATCCGAGTTTTGTTCTGTTTCTGCTTCGCCGTTTTCCACATTTGCTCACTTCCTCCTGGTTCGGGCCACTCTGAAGGCTTGGGAAAAGGAAAACTGGTGAGAATTGCTTAAACGTGGGAGCAGCGTGGGGAGAGGGAGGCCGTGAAGAAACGACTTGCTGCTGGTCATCTGCCCTTCTGTCCTGCCGTTGCCTGTCGGGAAGGGAGGATTCTGGCGGCTGCCATAGTTCCCCGCAGCAGGGCACAGCGCGTCTCTAGGACTGGCAGGTAATGAGCGTTGGCAGAGGGAGCTGTTCTCAGGAGGGGCCCCCCTTTCCTTCCCACACTTGTCAGGCTGACTCGCAGTTGAATTCTTTTTTTTTTTAGATTTTTTTTTTTTTTTGCTTTTTTTTATTATGAGTCACATCTGACGGCACTCAGGGGTTACTCCTGGCTCTTTTGTTCAGGAATTACTCCTGGCGAAGCTCGGGGGGACCATATGGGATGCTGGGGATCGAACCCAGGTCTGGCGCATGCAAGGCAAATGCCCTCCCTGCTGGACTATCGCTCCGGGCCCTCGCAGTTGAATTCTTATCTCCAGTGCGTCTGCAGTTTTTGTGGGCTGTCATTTTTTTTTAAATGCTGCCTGTGTTTTGTGTTTTTCCCTTATCCTCTGAGGGTTAACTAATAAGTATGTGGGGGGGAAAAATCAATGAAAGATATTCCTAACAAATAGTTTCTGGGCTCCCTGAGGTCAATAATATAGGTGTGTGTGTGTGTGTGTGTGTGTGTGTGTGTTTGTGTGCATATGAGAGAGAGAGAGAGAAAGAGAAAAGAGGATAAAATGTCAACATCCTTTCTGATTTTCACAAAACCCAAAAAGAAGTTGTCATTAATTTAAGTAACCCCTAAAGCTCTCTCTAAACTATAAAAACCCAATTATGGACCTTGCTGCGTGTTATGACTGTGAGCCCGTCATTTCATTACCACCCGTGGCATTACGCATGCTAATTGCATATCTCGCTCCTGAGAAGGTACCGATGCAGAATTGCACTGTGACACCTCATGGATTATCCTGTTTGTTGGGTGATAGTCACATTAAAATGAGCCTTTTTTCCCCATGCATTTTCCCCACTTCAGAGCTAGGTGTGCCTCTGGTTAGCCAAATCTCCGCATTTCAGGAGTGTATCAATAAAGTACATCTAAAGAATTAGTTGATCATCTTGGATGTGCTTGAGATGAGATTGTCACAAATTACAACTTCAACACCCCGACTGTGGTGCTTGGTGGATAGGATATCATCCTAGGTATTAGAATAAGTTCCAGGGGCCGGAGCGATAGCAGAACAGGGAGGGCATTTGCCTTGCATATGGCCGAGCCGGGTTCGATCCCCAGCATCCCATATGGTCCCCGAGTACCGCCAGGACTAATTCCTGAGTGCAGAGCCAGGAGTAATCCCTGAGCATTGCAGGGTGTAACACACACACACACACACACACACACACACACACTTCACTTGATCACTTGAATCCCGTTATTCATTGATTTGCTCGAGCGGGCGCCAGTAACATTTCCATTGGACCCTATCACGTGCCATGTAGCCCAATGGCATCTGGTTGATTCAGGAATATGAAGAGCCTCAAACCGTTCCTTCAGGGTCTTGACAAGGAAACACACACACACACACACACACACAGAAAAAAAGTTTTAAAAAAAAAGACTAACTCTGTTCAGACTTAGAAATTAGGGGCCAAAGAGCTGCTGCAGGTAATAGCAGCTTCCTTTGCTGACTGACCCCAGGTCGATCTCCAACACTGGGCTTTTTCCCAGAGTCCAGAGCTAGGAGTAAACCTTTAGCACTGCTGGGGGGGTACGCTGCCAAAAAAATAAAAAAAAAAAAGCAAAAAGAAATCAGGGACTAGGAAGCAAATATCTACCAAGCAAAAAGTAAACGAAATGGGAACAGTCTAACTCAGAGTAGTGGAGCCACATCCTTTGCACTCCACGAGGCCCCGAAGTTGGATCCCTGGTGCCGCCTGTCACCCTCCCCCACACAGCAGGTCAGAGCCCTGAGCTCTCAAGCCCCTGAGGACCGCTGGGGATGCTCCTGACCCCGCCTCCCAAATAGTCAGGAAACCATTAAAAACACACCCGTAAGCTTGCAGGAGGTAATTGCTGTGAAACAATGTGGTGTAGCTCTGGTGCCAGCAGCAAAAGACGGCTTCATTTATTGGTTTAAGGGTTTGGGGCCTCCTCCAGCCTTGGTGCCCAGGGCTTGCTTCTGGTGGTGCTGGGGACCGAGGCCAGGCTTCCCGCCTACAGAGCTCACCCTCTGCCTCTCTGCCACCCTCTGTACAGCACAGGTAGGCGGGGGGGCGCGCCCTGCCCGGTGGTGGTCCTGAGGTGCTGGACAGGCCCATTAGGAGGTGGCTGGTGCTGCTGTAGTTTGTGCAGACAGTGGATGGTAGAACCCAGGCAAGCCCAGAGCTCCCGTCTCTAACTGAGGAAGCCAAAGCTTCCCCACGCAGCTGAGACGGAAAAGGAACGGGGGCGCTGGTCTTTCATGGGGTGCAGGGAGGCACTTCTGGAGCTGGGTCCGCACGGGAGGGAAACCCCTCGCCACACCCCTGAGCCTGAGTGAGTCGATGGCAGGAAGGCGGGACCTGGAGGGGAGAGGGCTGTACAGTGGGGGGGGGGGTCCTGGTCCCACCTCTCATGCCCCTCACTTGGAAGCAGCGGCGGAGAAGTAGAAGCTCTTAGTGTATGACCTGCCTGCCCCAGCCCCATGCACTATGGGGCCCCAGGGGTGGCGACACAGTCGCCGTGGAGACCTGATGTCTTTTCTGCCCTGGTCCACAGGAGAGGGGCAAGGTGTAGCCCCCTGGTCTGTCCTGGCCAGCCTGGGGACCCCCTGCAGGGCAGACCCTGACCCTGGCCTCCCTTCACCAGGGCAACCTTATGCTCAGGGGCCAGCTGCTGGGGTCAGGGATTCTCATCAGCGCCAAAGAAGTTCCCACTCTCTGCACAGGGCCAGCGAGGTGGCTGGGCCGCCCTGCCCCTTTGCCCACAGAGGCCGATGCTGGAGGACCAATGCCCGGGTGTGGCTGTAGCCCTTCGGGTTTCTCACCCCCCGAGCCACCATGAATAGTGACATCCAGCACGACAGTCTAATGAGAAATGCTGCAAGTCTCGTCATTTCTGTGTCTGCTTTGCTACCGATGGCGGAGGGGTTGAGTTAGTCTAGTAGCCGTTATTGTTTCTCCATTATTGTAGCGTTTATTATTGTAGCATGAACCAGTGGTGAGCACCATCCACGGGGCCTCCAGGTGTGGGCCGCCAGTGGTGCATGTCAGTGTTAAGGTATGGGCCCTCCAGTATCGCTTCCCGCGGAGCAGGGTGCCTAGGCTTCAGCCTCCCTGGAGGTAAACTCAGCAGAGGTGGTGGGGGAAGAGCCGGGACAGCTGTTTTCCCGGAAGCTGGGGAGGGGAGCCGCGCACCGGATGGGCAGACCACATAGTTGAGGGGTGCACTTGGCTGGACAGCTGAGAAACAACTGCAGTGCTGGAATGAGTAGAAAGAGTGGGTGTTGCGCCCAAGTGTGGAGCGCTTCAGCTCGGAGCAAGTTCACCCTCTCCTTGGAGGCTGCAAGCCAAAAGCGTTTTTCCCCTCAGCTCACCCCACTATCCAGTTCTTTGTTAAAGACCTGGTTAGGGCCGGAGTGATAGCCCAGGGGTAGGGCGTTTGCCTTGCATGCGGCCGGCCTGTGCCAGGAGTAACCCCTGAGCGTTGCCGGGAGTGACCCAAAAAGCAAAAAAAAAAACAAAAACCTGGTTAAAGGGCCCAGAGAGTGAGCCCCACAGGCTGAGCACAGGTTTGCGTGATCCCCTGAACCACCAAAAGCACAGCCTGGTTTGTTCCTCCTTCTCCCCTCCGCCCCAAAGGCCAAGGAAAACATGGTTTAAGAGGTGATGTGAGGAACTTCCTTTGCAGGGGCAGGTGGTGCTCAAGGCTCACGTGGTGACTCTGTGCTCAGGGATCACTCCTGATGGTGCTCAGGGGTCATTTGTGGTGCCAGGACCAAACCTGGGCTGACCATTTGCCAGGGAGTGCCTTACTCCTGTCCTATCTGCCTCATACACAGGACTCCGCTCCGTGGTAAGGGACGGTCCCATTGGTTACGGCAGAGGGTGTCACAGGTATTTCTTCCCTCTTGAATGCTGGTGCATCTCGGTGTCCTAAAAAGTCCCCCTTGGTGTGTCCCGGAGGCCTTTGGTGTAGAGTGGGTGAGATTGTCTCCCCCAGCTAAACCGCCATTGTGTGTCAGGCCACAGCCAGCGGTGTCAGGTACTAACGAGTCTCTCCATGCTTGGGTGGACTTGGTCTGCTCTGTGTGATGGACCCGTGCGCCCAGGTCTCAGGCGCCTGAGAATCTGCAGGACAGCATATGACCCCAACGCGGCTCCCCAGTTCTCTGCCTGCCTCCTGGCCGTTGGGGCGAGCGCCCGCAGGCTTCACAGCTCAGTTTGAAGTGCTTGACTTCTTCGGACACTCTTAAGCCCCTTTTTATTTGAACACTTTGTACTTTGATTTACAAAGTTTTTTACAGTACGGTTGTTATAAGCATTCAACACCAATCCCATCACCAGTGTGCAACCCACCACCGCCAAAGACCTTCCTTTCCTGCCTTCCGCTCACCAGTGCCTGCTCTCCTAGCTGGCACTAATTGTATTGATTATTGCAGCATCATTCCCATGACCTGATGGAATGGTTTGAGGCTCTTTATGTTCCTGGAGCAAGCAGATGCCCTTGGGCTCTACTTGCATGAGACAGGACATGTGGAGATGTTACTGGTGCCCGCTCGAGCAAATCGATGATGAACGGGAAGACAGTGATACAGTGATAAATAGTAATGGTATTGATAAAGTATAAGCTTTTCCTGGGTTGTTAGGTGCGAATTCAATGAAAAAGTCATCCGCCATGGGTCACTTTTTTATTCTAACACTTTGTCGAAGATTCTTTACTGTGCAAGTTGGAAAACAAAAAAGGAAGAAGAGGAGGAACATTGGCTGCATGGCTCGGTTTTGTTTGCGTTTCAATACTGGCAGCCCGAGAGTAATTAATTAAGTAGACAACGCTCTTGTCTCCGGCCCTCTCTGGCCCATCTCTAACTCCTGGTTCTTTACCTTTCTCAGCCCACTTCCTGCTGCGTCTGCTCACGCTTGCTGCTGCGTCTCCGTGAGCCACGGTGTGCTGTTGACTTCAACACTGCGTGTTTTCCAAACGGTGTGGCCCAGGCTAGAGAAAAGGCACAAGTTTCTTTCAGTTCCTTTTCCCTGAGACAAGGAGAAGGGCAAGACTTGAGGGAGGGCGCGAGGCTGCCTGGGGCGCGGCGAGCTCGGGTCTACACCCTTTGGGTGACTGGGCCCCCGGACTGGACTCTTGGGGTATGCTGGTGTCCATGGCGGGTGTGGGGGAGGTCGTGACAGAGTGTCCACTTCTGATCTGATTCGTCAGGACAGGGAGACTGCTTTTCCCTGGGAACTCCTGCTGCTTTGGTGCCAGGCTCCATGCTGGTGGTGCCCCTGGGCATTCACTTGCTACACACACACCCCAAGTGCGGGCCGTGTCCAGGGAGCGGAACAGGCGCCCAGCAGAGCTGAGGTCAGCTGCTGAGGGGGCTCCTGTGAGTGGAGCTTCTCAGGACCCACTTCGCTCTGCGGGGGGGGACCTTCTTTTGAACCCCACGTCCTGTGGGTTCCACTTGGGCTGGGGGCATGAAAACAAGAAAGAAAAACGTGTTTTAGTGAAATTAGAAGCTACAAATAAAATTGATGGTGATGACCTTGCCATAATCCCTCGAGGCAGTAGAGTGACGTGACACAGTCCCTCTGATCTCTCAGCAGCTCTGAGGGTTACGGGGGGGTGGGGTGTATGGCAGGTAGGATGTATCTGGTTAGTTAGGGGGAGCTTGGACACGTGAACGGAGCTGTGGGTAACCAGCACCAGCTTAACGTGGTCTTGCGCTTGGGCGGTCTCTTGCCGTTGCTCCATGTTAGATATTGGCTCTGTCACCGGGACAGTTGCCTCAGGAGCTCACTCTGGTGGTGTCAATGGATGTCCACTAATTTGTCCATAAATCTATTTGTCCAGTGTTGCAGGACACCTAAGAGCCTCTGCATCTGCCCTGGATTGCCTCCTGCAGATCACTTTGTAGATAGGGGGAGTAGTCTAAATGTGGCAGTTTATCTGACCATGTATTCTGTACTGGCTGGTATAAATATTCTCTCATGCTACCACAATCATCATGGGACTAGCTAGATCTTACCAGCATATTTGCCTGGCCACGTTGGATCTCTAAGTAATTAGACCAGAGAGAAATGCTGTTTGCCTCCAAGCAAGCAAGCATGGCTCCCTGATAACTCAAAGACAACTAAAATACAAAACTACCATGAAGTAGATGAGACTCTTGTAAAGGCTTGGAGAAATATTTAACTGGCATTAGTATTAGTCTTTGGTACAGAGACATGCCATCTCAGAAACACCCTTCTCTACCCTATAAAGGCATTTCCAGGCAGATCTTGGCTCAAAACATTAGCATATAATAGGCCTAGGTGAGGTGCTGGGAGAAATTACCTGAGGGCATTTGACCCTTCCTGCTTCCCATAATAGTGGGAGGTCTGAGTTGCAGGGGTATAAAACCAGCCTGCTTTCTCTCTCTCTCTCTCTCTCTCTCTCTCTCTCTCTCTCTCTCTCTCTCTCTCTCTCTCTCTCTCTCTCTCTCTCTCTCGGCTCTCTTTTTGGCTCTCACTCTTCTTGGGAGTCTTGTCTTTGTCTCCTCTTTACAGGGCCTTTACACGTGGTAGCTGCCATCTTGGCCTATACGTGGCTGGGGTTCTAACCGGAAATCCTAAGCACAGGATTTTTCCTACTGCTGATTTGTATGCCTGAACCTGTGATAAGTAAAGCCTTTTAAAGCCTTGCCGGATTCCCGAAGTTTTCATCCATTCCCGCCAGCCTCGGAGGTAGAAGGGAACTCGCTTCCCAGCACTGTCGGGACCCCCGCAAGGCCCCTGACAGTCCAGAAATCTTTTTAATTTTTTACTAGTTGTGAGAGTCATCCCCAACAGTGCCCAGGGTGACCAGGGCCAGTACCCGCAGAGCTGGGGACCCTCGTGGGTATGTGGTGCTGGCGCTCAAACCCAGGGCCTGGAACACGAGGCCTGTTTTCAAGTCTTTGAGTCAAATCCCTGGACCCTGATTTCCCTGTTTTGAGGCCAGGGCTGCTTCTGAGGGCCTATAACTAACCACCTCACCTTTGTTTTATTAATGTCAGCCATTACAAGCACCAGTGAAATAGCATGTTTGCTGGGTTAAGAGTCTGTACAAGATATTTGAGGAAAACCACAAGCATTTGAAACCCACTGGTGTGTTTACCCTAGCTTATTTTGCACGTTATTTCTAGATAATTGTAATAACTGGCTCAGAGTGGGGTCTGTCTTCTCTCGTCCCAAAGTTTAGCTGTTTTCCACACACACTTCTTTCATGAGAAAGGGTATTTGCACTGTGTGTTTGTGGCAGCCCCCTTCATACTTGCTAAGACGTGGAGTCTTCCCAGATGTCATTCAAAAAACTAGTTGGAGCAAACTGTGATCGACACACTCAGAGGAACACACACTGTGGAAAGGATGAAGCCGTGCATTTGGGGGAACACAGATGGACCTTGAGGTGCTGGTGAAGCTGAATGGTGCCGTCAGCTGGACAATGTGGGCTGCTCTGGGCACTGCGGGCTGCTCTGGGCATTGCGGGCTGCTCTGGGCACTTGTGGGCTGCTCTGGGCACTGCGGGCTGCTCTGGGCATTGGGGCTGCTCTGGGCACTGCGGGCTGCTCTGGGCCTTGCGGGCTGCTCTGGGCACTGCGGGCTGCTCTGGGCACTGCGGGCTGCTCTGGGCATTGAGGCTGCTCTGGGCACTGCGGGCTGCTCTGGGCCTTGTGGGGCTGCTCTGGGCACCGCGGGCTGCTCTGGGCCTTGCGGGCTGCTCTGGGCACTGCGGGCTGCTCTGGGCCTTGCGGGCTGCTCTGGGCACTGCGGGCTGCTCTGGGCCTTGCGGGCTGCTCTGGGCATTGAGGCTGCTCTGGGCACTGTGGGCTGCTCTGGGCATTGCGGGCTGCTCTGGGCATTGCGGGCTGCTCTGGGCAGTGTGGGCTGCTCTGGGCATTGCGGGCTGCTCTGGGCATTGCGGGCTGCTCTGGGCATTGCGGGCTGCTCTGGGCACTGTGGGCTGCTCTGGGCATTGCGGGCTGCTCTGGGCAGTGTGGGCTGCTCTGGGCATTGCGGGCTGCTCTGGGCAGTGTGGGCTGCTCTGGGCACTGCGGGCTGCTCTGGGCAGTGTCTGTGGGGCGGTGCGTGTGTGGAGAAGGAAGGCTTTGAATCCTCACAATCCAAGTTGCTGGCCACACTGCAGAAGTCAGAAGTGGTGAGCGGGCCCATGGTCACTTCCAGCAGAAAGCAGGATTGGAGGTCTTGGGTGGCCTACACTGGACACCTAGCACAAAGGGGGCCTTGAGGTTCTCGCAGTAGCCTTGAACTGGACAGCTGGTACCTGACCACACAGAGCAGAGGTTCCTGGACTTACTTGGCCCTTTTCAGGACAAAAATCCCTCCACACCCCCTGGAAATCTTTGTTTGGAGGGAGGGGGGTTGTCTCCATATCTTTGGTGCTTAGGCGATCACTCCCGCTTGGCATTTGGGGGCCGTGGGTGCTGCAGACTGAGCCTGGGCCTTCTGCCTGCCGAGCCCCTGGTACTTTCCCTGTGCTTAAAGGGGTAGAAAGACCCCCTCGCCCCCCATCGCGCCACTGGCTGCCGCACCCTCACATCCTTCTGTGTTCCCACACCTTCGCATGGTGGAGGACCCCCTTGGGAAACCCTGGTGCAGAGAGGAGGGGGGTGCAGGCAGGTTTAGGAAATACCACACACAGGGGTGGGGTCGGTGTCGCCCCCGGAGTCTGGGGGGACACCCCTGCTGTCTGGGCAGTGGCACTTGGGCACTGCAGCCGCAATGCATGATGGGGCTGGCACTGCCTTAGAGAGCATCTGTCTTCAGCTCTGAGTCAGCAGCGGCCAGCCGTCTTCAGAAGGGCGGGGGAGAGCGCGCAAGTCTGCGGGACCTCTGTTCAGCGTGCGAGAGCTGTGGGCGGAGGAGCAGCTCCCGAATGGACGTGGCCAGCACCCCCGGGGACCCCTTGCTCGCTGCTGTAAGCTGCACTAAGTGTTCTTGGCAGGCAGCCATGGCTCCATCCGGGCCCTTCCAACAGGGCGTGCGCCCATCCCAGTGTCTGCGCACCAGGCACAGCCTAGGGCGTCCTGTTGACAGCAGGCCTCTGCCATGTGCGTCCACATGTCCTTTGTCCTGGCCCCAGGGGGGGGAGCCGTGAACCCCTCACGGAGCAGGAGGAAGTTCATAGCTGGCTAGATGCATGCAGAGAGAAAGGGAAGGTCTGAACCAGAACGAGAGCCAGAGGTTTGATTTGAATAAGCAAAGAAGCACTGGACAGTGCAGGGAGCTTGAACGGGCAGGTGTGGCCCAGACCTGGGAGTCGGGAATATTTAGCACCACAAGAGCATGTGGGCAGCTGAGTGGCACCTGGGAGTGCTGGTCTGTGCAGTGGCTGAGTGGTGCCTGGCCCCCTGGCCTGCTGATCCCGGCCTACCACACCTTCCTGGAAGCTGCCAGTGTTTCCTACCAGGAGGTCAAGGTGGCAGACGGCAGGGTGGGCCCTTAGAGCGATTGTTCTTTCCATTCTCTGACAGTTGCTGTTTCAGTGTCCAACTCAGATTAAACAGGCTCGTTGTAGAACTGTGCAAACCAGCGTGTTGATGATGCGAGACTCAGAAGCTTCTTTCTGTTCACCCTCTGCTGTGGGAAGAGGTCCCTGGTTAACCCTGTTGCATCTGCATGATGTTCTGGAACATGCACACAGAGCACTCCCCGTCTGGGCACACAGTACACAGATGCACACTGGCACAAACGCGCGCGCGTGACACTCACACTGACAGGCTCGCCATGCGTGGCGCAGAATGTAAACCCTTCTTTGTTTGGTTTGGTGGGGAGAGGGGGTCTGCCCCTGGTCTGTGCTCGGGGGACCATGTGGTGCCCACTGAAAGAACCAGGGTCTCCCACGCACAGAGCAGGTCTGCGGGCTGCCCTCCAGTCCCCGCACCCGGGCGCCCTGTTCTTTGGCTCCAGCCACTCTGCTGCTTCCCGTCATGCTTGTTTCTCCCCGCCTTTGCCTCACTCTCACTCCTATAAAGTGTCTCTTGGTGCTCACCTCCACCCATCCCTGGCTTAGGAGTTCAGGTAGGTAAAACATCACGAAGAAGCCAGCAAACATTTCCCCCAAAGCTTTGGAGGAGAAAAAAAATAATGCATTGTGTGCGCATACAGCAGCTGGCCTTGAATTCTGAACATTTTAAGGAACAGGGGGGAGAGAGAAAGAGAGAGAGAGAGAGAGAGAGAGAGAGAGAGAGAGAGAGAGAGAAAACAGTGGGTGGGACACTTGCTTTGCATGTGGCTGACTGTGGTTCGATCCCTGGAGCTGCGTGCCATTTCCTTAGCCCCGAGAGGAGGTGACAGGGGAGCCAAGAGTTAAGCCCTGAGCACTGCCTGCTGTGTCCCTAGTAGTACCCCACCACCTTCCCAAAAGGAACCCTTTAAGAAGCAGACTGGCAGGAGGGTGACTTTGCTAATCCCTGGAGTCCCACTGAGTAGCCTGCTCCCCGGAGGCCGCAGCTATGTGCCTTCCCGCCTGGTTCCAGTGACGCTTTTTTGGGTGGTTAGGCTGGCGCCTCCACATCCGAGCGACCAGGTGACCTTCCACAATGGAGGCTTGAGCAGCCGCTTCCACTTGCTCACCGCCAGATCGCTGCTAACACGTGTTCTCTGAGAAAGTTCAGTATTCCCGTTCATCCCCTGCCAAATAGGCAAACATTACCTGTCCCGGGATTGAAATTACAGAGAAGTGAGTCTGTTTGGGGTCAGTGCAGTTGAGCTCAAGTTTAGAATTCCTGCCTCCCGAATGGCTGCCCGCATTAGATGTTGCGGTCTTGGTGAGCTGACCACCGCCTTGCTGACCATGAGTGGACTTTGTAGAGTGGCTCCAGCTGGTAGGACATTCTGCTTCCAGTCTGGTAGTGCAGTTCTCTGTCCTGCATCTAGACAAGATAGAGACCAGCAAAAATGTAGAGTGGGAACTCTTAGTAGGAAATTCCTGTCTGTGTTAGGCCAGTTTGTGCCACAGAAATAAAATCCCACTGGATTTGATCAGACTTTCATGCTTAAAGTCTCTGTTGAGAGGGTGCCTACTTTAGTTATCTTACTTATATTCCATTATTTTTATTAAAATGGTCTCTGTATGTGTCTGGACTGTGTGATGTGCCTGTGTGAGTGTGTCTGGTCTCACACAGGCATGTAATGTGCATGTGTCACACAGGTATGTAATGTGCATGTGTGAGCGTGTCTGGTCTGTGTGTATGTAATGTACATGTGCAAGTGTGTCTGGTCTGTGTGTATGTAATGTGCATGTGTGAGCGTGTCTGGTCTGTGTGTATGTAATGTGCATGTGTGAGCTTGTCTGGTCTGTGTGTATGTAATGTGCATGTGTGAGTGTGTCTGGTCTGTGTGTATGTAATGTGAGCGTGTCTGGTCTATGTGTATGTATTGTGGCGTGTCTGGTCTATGTGTATGTAATGTGTGGCGTGTCTGGTCTATGTGTATGTAATGTGTGTGCGTGTCTGGTTTGTGTGTATGTAATGTGTGGGGCGTGTGGTCTATGTGTATGTAATGTGCATGTGTGAGCGTGTCTGGTCTGTGTGATGTAATGTGTGTGGCGTGTCTGGTCTATGTGTATGTAATGTGTGTGGCGTGTCTGGTTTGTGTGTATGTAATGTGTGTGGCGTGTCTGGTCTAGTGTATGTAATGTGCATGTGTGAGCGTGTCTGGTCTGTGTGTATGTAATGTGCATGTGTGATCATGTCTGGTCTGTGTGTATGTAATGTGTGTGAGTGTGTCTGGTCTGTATGTAATGTGCATGTGTACACAGGTATGTAATGCATGTGTTAGTGTGTCTGGTTGTGTGTATGTAATGTGTGGAGTGTGTCTGGTCTGTGTGTATGTAATGTGCATGTGTGAGCTTGTCTGGTCTGTGTGTATGTAATGTGCATGTGAGCTTGTCTGGTCTGTGTGTATGTAATGTGCATGTGTGGCGTGTCTGGTCTATGTGTATGTAATGTGTGGCGTGTCTGGTTTGTGTGTATGTAATGTGTGTGGCGTGTCTGGTCTATGTGTATGTGCATGTGTGAGCGTGTCTGGTTGTGTGTATGTAATGTGCATGTGTGGCGTGTCTGGTCTGTGTGTATGTAATGTGATGTGTGATCATGTTGGTCCGTGTGTATGTAATGTGCATGTGAGCGTGTTGGTCTGTGTGTATGTAATGTGATGTGTGAGCGTGTCTGGTCTGTGTGTATGTAATATGTGTGTGATCATGTCTGGTCTGTGTGTATGTAATGTGTGTGAGTGTGTTGGTCTGTGTATGTATGTGCATGTGTACACAGGTATATAATGTGCATGTGTGAGTGTGTCTGATCTGTGTGTATGTAATGTGTGTGAGTGTGTCTGGTTGTGTATGTAATGTGCATGTGTCACACAGGTATGTAATGTGCATGTGTTAGTGTGTCTGGTCTGTGTGTATGTAATGTGTGTGAGTGTGTCTGGTCTGTGTGTATGTAATGTGCATGTGTGAGCTTGTCTGGTCTGTGTGTATGTAATGTGCATGTGAGCTTGTCTGGTCTGTGTGTATGTAATGTGCATGTGAGCGTGTCTGGTCTATGTGTATGTAATGTGTGTGAGCGTGTTGGTTTGTGTGTATGTAATGTGTGTGGCGTGTCTGGTCTATGTATGTAATGTGCATGTGTGAGCGTGTCTGGTCTTGTGTATGTAATGTGCATGTGTGGCGTGTCTTGTTGTTGTATGTAATGTGCATGTGTGATCATGTCTGGTCCGTGTGTATGTAATGTGCATGTGTGAGCGTGTCTGGTCTGTGTGTATGTAATGTGCATGTGTGAGCGTGTCTGGTCTGTGTGTATGTAATATGCATGTGTGATCATGTCTGGTCTGTGTGTATGTAATTGTGTGAGTGTGTCTGTTGTGTATGTAATGTGCATGTGTCACACAGGTATATAAGTATTGTGATGTGTCTGATCTTGTGTATGTATGTGTGTGGTGTGTCTGGTTGTGTGTATGTAATGTGATGTGTACAGGTATGTAATGTGTGTGTTAGTGTGTCTGGTCTGTGTGTATGTAATGTGTGTGAGTGTGTCTGGTCTGTGTGTATGTAATGTGCATGTGTGAGCTTGTCTGGTCTGTGTGTATGTAATGTGCATGTGTGAGCTTGTCTGGTCTGTGTGTATGTAATGTGCATGTGTGAGCGTGTCTGGTCTATGTGTTGTAATGTGTGTGAGCGTGTCTGGTTTGTGTGTATGTAATGTGTGTGAGCGTGTCTGGTCTATGTGTATGTAATGTGATGTGTGAGCGTGTCTGGTCTGTGTGTAATGTGCTGTGTGGCGTGTCTTGTTGTGTGTATGTATGTGCTGTGTGATCATGTCTGGTCCTGTGTATGTTGTGTGTGTGGCGTGTCTGTCTGTGTGTATGTAATGTGTGTGGCTGTCTGGTCTGTGTGTATGTATATGCATGTGTGATCATGTCTGGTCTGTGTGTATGTAATGTGTGTGAGTGTGTCTGGTCTGTGTATGTATGTGCATGTGTCACACAGGTTATAATGTGCATGTGTGAGTGTGTCTGATCTGTGTGTATGTAATGTGTGTGAGTGTGTCTGGTCTGTGTGTATGTAATGTGCATGTGTGAGCGTGTCTGGTCTGTGTGTATGTAATGTGCATGTGTGAGCTTGTCTGGTCTGTGTGTATGTAATGTGTGGAGCGTGTCTGGTCTGTGTGTATGTAATGTGCATGTGTGAGTGTGTCTGATCCGTGTGTATGTAATGTGCATGTGTGGCTTGTCTGGTCTGTGTGTATGTAATGTGCATGTGTGAGTGTGTCTGGTCTGGGTAATATGTGTGTGAGTGCATCTGTTCTATGTGATGTGCATACGTGAGTGTGTCTGGTCTGGGAATATGTGTGTGAGTGCATCTGTTCTATGTGATGTGCATATGTGAGCGTGTCTGATCCGTGCCTGTCCCTCACCGCTGAGGGATCCCAGGGCTGACGGCCAGGCCCCCGTGTACCCCTGTCAGGAGGGTCAAGGGCAGCCGTGTGGACTCTGTTCTCAGAGCTTCTGCCCAAGAGGGGCGAATGCCTCCACCACTTAGTTTGTTGGCCAGCACATGAGGGAGAAGCCGTGAAGAGGGGGCAGAGAATGGGCAGTGCCAAAGAGCAGCAGCCGCTGGAGCACGAGGCCAGCCCGGAGCATCCCCGCAGCCCCTGCACAGCCCGGTTCACTGCCAGCTGCCACAGCCCCTCAGCTTCCTGAGCTCTGTCCGGTGACAGCCGACCGCCACAAGCGGACCCACCGATCCATGGACGTTGAATCATTTGGCCGGACGCGGCAGGCCTGCTGGGAGAACAGAGACAGAGGCTGCTCGGGACAGTCTGAGCCCCCTGACGGGGTGTGTACCGTGAGGCTGCTCGCAGAGAAACCCGCACCCACTCCACACACATGCATACACGTGGCCATGCACTCCTCCCTCCACATATGCACAAGCATGCATACACACATGCACTCACCCCTCCTCATACACACACATGCATGCGCCTGTACCCACCGCCCACGACGCACACACATACACATGAACACACACCTTTAAGTGGCGCTTCTCCCCGTTGCTGGAGAGGCCGCCTGGAGGAGAAGCGGAGGTGTGGACGCAGAGAGCATCACTCTCCAGCAGGAACGCCCCTCTGTCCCTGGCGCTCTAGGGTGGGGCGACATGCTTCGAAGTGGGTTGCTTCGGTTAATTTGGGGGAGCATTCAGGGCCCACAGGCTGGTCCCGCCCCTGACGATTCCAACAGTCTCTGCTCCTGGCACCAGCTGCCTCTGCATCTGCTCCTGAGGGTTATGTGCCGTATGTCTCTGGGAAACAGCCACCGAGAAGCCAGCCTCGGTTTTATGTGTATATTTAAGAATCATCGTATTGGGGGCAGGGGTGGTACACCCAGCAGTGCTGAGGAGCTGCTTAGGAGAGACCCGGTGGGGTTGGGGAACCATAGGTCTTGTAGAATAATGGTATTTTCTCAAAGTCATTTGCGTTGTAGCATTCTGTAACTCCAATGTGCGCCATTGTTGGTTAGCATCTGTGCATGACTATGTTCAGTGGTAAAGTGCAGCGTGCTGTGCCGTGCTGTCAGGCACTGAAGAAACTTCACAGGTAAAGGTTCCACTGATGGGCGCACCAGTTCCTCTTCCCTTCCGGCACTCACTGAATGGCCTCATACACGTAAACGCCCATCCTTTCTCTTTACATCCTATATTGGGGAACATCAAGCAGTCTTTCTCCACCTGACATTTTGCTAGACGTCATCCTCTCCTGGTCCATCCCTGTCATTGTGAATGGCGGACTCCGCCCTCCCCTCGGCTTCCAAGGTGCTCCATGGCAGGTGCCCGCATCTCTGACCTGTCACCAGGTGTGTGTTTTGTTTCCACTCTGGCTATTGGAAACAGTAAACACGGGTATCATTGGAAGTTTGTAAAGTCAGCTTGTCTTACCTTCTGTAGGCCCTTTCGTTGACAGATTGGATGTGAATTTAAGTTGAAACAATTGTATTGTTTTATTTTTCACACTTTTGGGCCATGTCCGTGCAGAGTGTGCTCCAGCCCTGTCTCTGGACTCCTCAAGATGGCAGAATTCTAGGAATTCCAGCAGGCAGAATCCCAATCAAGGTGGTTCCTATGAGCTTTGCTTTTTTTTACTATCTATCATCTATCTATCTATCTGTCTGTCTATCTATGTATCTCTATCTCTCTATCTATCTGTCTGTCTATCTATCTGTCTGTCTAATTTATTTATTTTATTTATTTGTAGAGAGCTTTGTGTTTCTTTCTTTACCGGATATTTTTAAAAGGCAAGGCATACTATCCTGTGTTTGCCCGACCATCTAAAGTGCTTTATGTAGTCAGTAACTCCATTCTGTTAGTGAATTATGTAACTGGAAGTCAGTGACGTCTGGCCCATGTGGGCCCGTGTGCATCCTGAAATGATGAACTGCTCAGCCGGTGCTGAAATACTTAGTTCTAGTGACTCAATATTTAGACTTTTTACCCAAGACGAGGTGTCTGGCAGGACTCCCCATGGAAACTTTGTTTTTATGAAATAGACGCTGCATCTCAGTTCATCTTCAGCCAGAGAGCCTTGACAACAGAGATGGACGCTAGAGGAGAGAGAGGAGAGAGAGAGACAGTCGCAGGCGGACGTCGCTGTCTTGCTTCTGAGACCTCATGGCAGGTCTTGAGATGCCACAGAAGCTGGCAGCTTGTTTGTGACTGGAACTGGCAGGAGGAAAGCTGCCTAAGACCCTAAGTCCAGTCTTTGTACATAGGGTCCAGCCTTTGTCTTTTCTCTCTCTTTTTAAATTATTTTATTAGACCACCTTTAGATATACAAATACAAGATGCTCATGTTTGAGTTTTGGTTCTACAGTGTTCCAACACCCATCCCTCCACCCGTGCCCATTTCCCATCACCAATGTCCCCCTCCATCCCCCTTCCCCAGCCTGCCTCCATTGCAGGTTCAGTATCTCCTTTCTCTCTCTCTCTCTTCTCTCTCTCTCTCTCTCTCTCTCTCTCTCTCTCTCTCTCTCTCTCTCTCTCTCTCTCTCCCTCCCCCCCCCTCTCCTCCCTTCTCTTTCTTACACATGGTGGATTTTAGTATATTCTAGTACATGATTGGTTCCACTAGTTAGATGTACCTAATCTGGCTGCTTCCGAGGCCCCACAGAGGTGATGGTCCCACTCCCAAAACCCATCTTTCCTCCCGGGGCCTCATGGTCAGCTGAACTAGGGGAGAACCTGATGGCAGCTCTCCCAGGTGCGTCTTGAGTCTCTGCATTATATGGCCGGTCGCCCTGGGGCAGTTTGTAGGTGGGGTCATGTCTTTTCTCTTGAGCTGGAAATTGAGCTGCAGGTGGGCCACCACTGGGTGGTCTTCACTCAGAACACCCGCATGGTAACAGTGGGTTTCTGTGTCTTCCTGGCATGTTTCATGGTCGTGGAATGGTTTCTTGTTTGTTTGTTTATTTTAGTCTCCGTGAAATTGCAGTTATTCATGATTGAGTTTCAGACATGCAGTGTTTGGCACCAGCCCCTTCCCCGGTGTCCACTTCCCCACCAATGCCCCTGCAGCCCCTTTTGCCTCCCACCCACCAGTGGGTCAGAGAAAGTTTTAGAAATCTAATTCCAGATTGGAACATCTGTTTGCTTTGAGTGATTAAGAACTCGTTCTCATCCTCTCCACCACAGCCACATCTGTGGTTGTGTTTTAGGGAGTGGCGAGGCGGCCAGAGCATGTACCTGGCATGGGCCCGGCCCTGAGCTTGATCCCAGCACTGCCTGGCCCCCTCCACGGCGCTGCCTGTGGTCCCTACCAAAACAAGCAGGCGTCTCCATCTGTCTCTCTGGGTCCCGTCTGGGCCGCCCCCAGGCTGAGCAGGCGGGCGTGTCTGCGTCACCGGGCCCTGCTCTCATCCTTTCCGCCTAGCGTTTTGATGCCAGTGCTGCAATTGGTGTTAGCCACTGGCAAGTGCGCGAGCCACCAGCGGTCCACGCTGGTGTCAGAGAGTTACGAGGAACTGGATATCTGCTCACACTGTCCCCCAGGCTTTACCCTATGTGGCTTTGTAAGATGGTAGGATCTTCCCTCAAAGTTCGCTGCTATACTTTGATGTAGTGTTAATACCCGTTTCATTTGGGAGAGGGGGTGTACGTCTGGAGGTACTAGGCAGGGGGTCACGTGGTAGCAGGGACCGAACCTGGGTTGTCTCTGGCCCCTCACTCGAAGTTTCTGACTTTGCTGGTTAACCCTGTGCATGCCACGCTACAGCCATCTCCTGGGGCCGGCTCCACCCGCGCCTCCCGGAGAAGACTACCTGTGACCTTTGCACTTTTGTAAACAAACATGCCTCCCTCTTCTCTAGATGACTGCTCCCAGCACAGTGCTCTTCTCCGGAGAGATCCGTGTCTTGTTGTGTGTCCTTCCATTGTGTGTCATTGTTTAAAAAGTCTCTGAGGTGGCCGAAGTCGTTGCATGCTAAGGAGCTCCCAGCACCGTGCGAGAGCCGTCACAAATAAATGCCTGTTGGGCACAGTGGCTTGTGGCCCTTCCTGTGCAGAGGTCGGCCGTGGCGTGCTCCACTGGATGCCGTCACTCTGGCTCTGGAGCTGGGGCTGTGGGGGAGGGAGAGCCCAGAGCTGCAGTACATGCGCTGTGCTGTTGGGGAGCCCAGGCAGAGGTGCCAGGCCAGGCCCTCGCTGCTGGATTTCTGTACGGCTGAAGACCGCACTGTGTCGGTCTGTTCTGCCCCATAGGAGCTAAGACAGATCCTGTCAACGTTCTGCCTGAAGAGTAAACATGATTCGTGCATCTGGTTTCCAGCCATGTTGTCCATTTAAAATAAGGCCCCAATTCATTGACCGGTGAATAAACAGAGTTCTCTGACAACTCTGCATCTGTATGCTTGTGTTTCAACAGACTTGCTGCCATTGCCTTGGAATCTGGCTGTCACGGGGCTACTCGAATCTTTGGTCCCAGGCAGAAATACCTGTACGAGGTGGACTGCTTGCTCTGTTCAGTCCCGCCCTGGGATTTGTTTAATTATTTTTGGTTCCAGTTCAAATGATAAGGAGGATGGTTTTAGGCTCCTTGGGGGTAACTTCCAGTTGGCAGGATGTCAGGAGCTGTGGTGTGTGTTCTCTTCCTGGTCTCCCAAACTGGATCCAAGGCCAGTGTTTCTTGCCCTCTGCGTTCTTCTCTCCTGTGCTTAAAAGTGGATCACTTGCCCCCTAGTGTTGGCATTGAAAGTGACAGACAGGAAGACTGCTGATGTTTGAACTTCACAAAATGCAGTGCTTAATGCGCGGGGCGGGGTAGGAGGTATGGGAGGTGTGGACTGTCTCTCCCTGTTATTATCCGAGAAGACCTCAGCTCTGTCCCCGCTGGGATACCTCAAGTCCTTTCTCCTGTTTATTTCACGCAAGGTTGGGAGCCTGCTGCCTCCTTGGCCAAATGGTTTCTGCTCCTGGGTTATTAGCATTGCTCGGGAAGTTCAAGAAATCCTCCCCCAGGAGCTGAGGAGATGGTTCCAGAGCCAAGGGCACATGCCTGCAAGGCCCCGAGTCTGGTTCTCAGCACCACGGACCCCAGCCCCACCAGACTCAGAAAACCCGACTGCGTCCTGAGCATTGAATTATCTGCCTTGTTTGACAGAGAATCACCCATCATGGCCTCTTGGGTACCCTAAGCAACGATTGGGAGCCCTCTGACACACCCCCCCCAAAATCCACCATGTAAATATGCGCCGCTCGTCTTTCGGGTTGTCTAGTACTGGCTCAGGGGACTTCCTAGACCTTCGGTGGAGCTTTTTTTTCTGAGTGTCCACCCCTAGCACTGCCCAATCGGGATAGAAAGAAATCATCAAATGTTACTTGAATCAAGAACGGTCAGAGCTCATTCTCTTGTACAGGCTCTTTCCCTGAAGAAATTCATTCCATTTCAGTCCAGTTAGTAAAACCAACTTCCGGTCTCCTGGTATAGGGTCTTAACACTCTCCAACATCGCTTTTTTTCAAAGTTTGATCTTTATAATCATTTTTAATCAAGACAGATTATGAATACCTTGAAAAGAAAATAAATGTCCATTGAATAGAATTTCTAGTGGACTTTTCTCATGTATTCAGCACTTCAACCTAGAAACCTTATATTATTTATTTATTTATTTAATTGATTGATTAATTGATTAAGAGCCTTGCAACAAGCCAGACGACCCCCCCCACTCCATGAGGTTTCCACATCCGACTTCCCCCTCTTCAGAACTCCACCCAGCAGACCAGCCTATCACAGCCCAGCTCATCGAGATCCACCCTGTAGCAGTCTTTTTTAAATCCGGCTCAGGTATGCTGATCCAGAGACTCACAGACATGGGGCAGAGCTGCTACTGGCTCTCCCTGTGCCCAGCCGCTCACGAGGCACCCAGGAGGGATGGCGGGTTCTAGCCCTGGCCCGCCACCCCAGCAGAGCCTTGCAACAAGCCAGACGGCCCCCCCACTCCATGAGGGCCTCCATTTTCCACATCCAGACTTCCCCTCTTCAGAACTCCACCCAGCAGACCAGCCTATCACAGCCCAGCTCGCGTGTCCGCAAGCAACCATGCGGTTCATCAATAAATGCTGGATTTTGAGATGACTACAAGAGTATGCTACCTGCACGGCAGAGCCTGGCAAGCTACCCGTGTCGTATTTGACATGCCAAATACCAGTAACAATTTTAGTCCTCATTCCCATGACCTGATGGAATGGTTTGAGGCTCTTTATGTTCCTGGAGCAAGCAGGTGCCCTTGGGCTCTACTAGCATGAGACAGGACATATGGAGATGTTACTGGGGCCTGCCTCGAGCCAATTGATGATGAATGGGAAGACAGTGATACAGTGATTGATTGATTAAACATATTAAATGCTTTGTTGCGGCATTCACTGTTCCAGCCTGTGGCCTGGCCTGTACAGCAAATAGACCAACATTCAGGTGTCCCCATCTGTGAAAGAAACCCACCTCATCTTCATAAGGAGTTGTATACAACTTCTACCATCTTGTGTTGTGAATAAGTTAATTCCCATTTCACAAATATTGGGACATTTTGCATGTGAGTTCACTTCCGCTCAACAGTTTCGATGCCTTCGGGTATACTTAATTCTAAGTCATTTTTTTTAAGCCTAGTTATTAAAACATTCGCACTTTAGCTAAGGTAAACCTTCTAAATGCACTCTCCAAGAGATACCTGCTAAGGATAGGTCCTGCAGAATCTTACAGGCATACCACACTAGACCCCATTCCATAGCCCAATAAAGGGGCCAATTTTGAGGTGTCAGTTTGACATCTGCCAAATTCTGTTCTTTCCCCCCACACTCAGTTTCAAAGAAAGGATTTTTAAAAACAGTCTGAAATGCCACTTTCTTTTGAATTTTGATTTGCTCTCACGTTGTTTCAGCGGTGATGTCTTAAAGATAGAGATGGCCCATGGGGGTACAAACCCTCTTCTCACCCTGTCTCTGCTCTCTGTTCTGCTGAGGCCGCAGCTCCTTGCAGGACATGAGCCCTTTGCAGGGATGGGACAGTCCCCCGCCAAGAGCCCCCTCGTGTTGAGAATGACCCGATGCTGTGCAGTGGCAGGGTGTTACCACCGTGGCCACTGGGACGGGTCCGGCTGGGTAAGCAGCTGAATGTAAACACTGAGAAGTTCTCCGTGAGAAGCTTTCATGCCTGCCCTGCACCAGGCGTTTTCATGATCCTGAGGTACATGTTGCAGGGCAGTATAGATTTTTCTAGAAGGTCAGGAATATTCAAGAACTTTGGATTATTCTTTGACGTAGAATGAACACACTGCAAGCTAACGTTTACTCAAAGGGAATATTGTGTGTACTGGTAACATTTCACTGAGGAACTGAGACTTTTAAGTACTTATTTTCTCTGACTTGTTTTATTAGACTCCTCTGATACAGTTCAAGTTTAACTTTCTTCTCACTTAACTTTATGCAGTACAAATGCTTAAGGAGCTTAATAAAGGTCTGTGGGATCCCAAGGCAGCCCTTCACCCTGCATGAAATTCCAGCCCACTTATTTCTGATTGTCCGTTGCCAAAGAATTCCAACAACTGTTTGCTTGACTTACAAATAGAGCAGAGAGCACTGGTCGGGAGTTGGGTTTAAATGTCAGACCTGATCTCAGTTGATGCAAGATAAATCCACAAGAGGAGAAGAATATTGTGGCTTATCTCCTGGGGAAGACCACCAGCCAGCAAAGTGGCATTCATCCCCGAGTAGAGTAGAGGACGTCTCTGCAAAAAATAGTTCCCTGACTTTGGAGAGCAAAATCCGAGCCTCTGTTGACAATGTCTCTCATGTCCCAGCATCCACAAATCAGGTTTATCAGCATCTTTGCAAAAGGAAGCTCTCGAAGGAGTTTTCTCATACTTCCATCTGTTCGCTTCATTAACTCATGTTCTGTCAAGCGAAAAACATGAATCTGGAGGACCAGAGAGTCTACTGTGTTGGGGGTCTTCATTCTCCAAGGCCCAAGTGGAAGTCATGCGTGCCTGAACACACCTGAGTGTCGCACTAGCAGAGTACGGCAGTGCTCGATCACTGAAAACTGGCCACGGGAGCCATCGTCTTGCAGCCTCTTAAAGAAAAAGGCAACAGTCACACCCAGGCTCATTTACAGCTCAGCCTGAGCTGGAATTTTGCAAGAAACAAAGCTTTAAATATTAAGCTTTAAAATCAGATTACCAGAAAACCTTGCTAATTCATGCCTGACTAATTTGCACACCCAGTAATTCCCACTGAAATCGTGCTGAAATGCTACTGAGAAAAAAAAAAACTCCACCAGGAGGCTGTTGAGAAGGCTCATGTTACTTATTTAACGCTCATTGTGAAAAATGTTAGTGATACAGGCCTTAAGGTATCATAAACAAATAGAGAACACGAATCTGTCTGCCAACACATGGCGAGGAAGGACCATCTGCTAATGGCTGGATCACTTTTCTTCCTTATTTTTAATTCAATCAGCTTAGAAACATAAATTATTGTCAGTTGTCTCCTGGTTTAAGAAGAGCTACCATAAAAGTTTATATTGTTGGTTCAGATTATAAAAACAGGGGATGGGGCCGGAGTGATAGCCCAGCAGGTAGGGTGTTTGCCTTTGTACGGCTGGCCCGTGCCAGCCCAGGTTTGATCCCCAGCATCCCATATGGTCCCCCAAGCAACGCCAGGAGTGATTCCTGAGTATAGAGCCAGGAGAAACCCCTGAGCATTGCTGGGTGTGGCCCAAAAAAAAACAAAAAAATAAATGAATGAATGAATGAATGAATAAATGAATGGATGAATGAATAAATAAATAAATAGAAACAGGGGATGAAGAGTTAGTGTAATGGATAGGGCACTAGCCTTGCAAGTGGTCACCTGGGTTGATCCCTGGCACCCCTTTGTAATATCCCAAACCCACCAAGAGTGATGCCTACACACTGCCAGGTATGGACCCCCCAAAATGATTAAAAAACCACTCTCCCTAAAGCAAACAGGGCATTGCCTTGTACGCAGCCAACCCGGTTTGATCCCCAGCACCTCATATGCTCCCCAAATCCCACAGGAGTGACCCCTGAGCACAAAGCCAGGAGTAATTTCTGAGCATCACCAGGTGTCCCCCCCCACAAAAAGCCTCACTTAGCTTGTCAGGTAGTGATGAATATCCGAGATTTATAAAGTATTCATGAAGATCATCAGCAACAAAAATCCACAATTGCTACTTTAAAAAACTGGGGAGACTCAGACACGACGGGGAGAGCTGCCATCTGGCTTTCCCCTAGCTCAGCTGACCATGAGGCTCCCGGGAGGAAAGATGGGTTTTGGGAGTGGCCCATCGCCTCTGTGGGGCCTCGGAAGCAGCTGGATGAGACTCGATCATCACAATAGCCGCCCTTTTTTTGCTATCTGGACACCACAGCATATCAGAGCCCACCCAGGAGAGACTCTGATCTCAAGACCAGATTAACAGAGTAGCAGAGTTCAAGCCCAGGTAAGCTCTCGGAAGCGGGAGTCACCGGGCATTTGTGAGATGGAGATGGGGCCACCCCCTTCCTCTCTCCAATTCATCTCGGAGGCCCGGTGGCAATGCCCACAAACTGCCCCAGAGCAACCGCCATAGCATCCAGATTATCATTGGCCATATTATCATTGGTCCATCAAACTAGTAGAACCAATCATGTCCTAGAATATACTACAATCCACAATGTATAAGAAAGGGAAGCAAAAAGGAGAGAGAGAGAGAGAGAGAGGAGATACAGAGCCCCCCATGGAGGCAGGCTGGGGGAGGGGAGGGAGGTGGGGACATTGGTGATGGGAGATGGGCAGGGGTGGAGGGATGGGTGTTGGAACACTGTAGAACCAAAACTCAAACATGAGCAACTTGGGGCTGGAGCGATAGCCCAGCGGGTAGGGCGTTTGCCTTGCACGTGCCGGCCTGTGTCGGCCTGGGTTCGATCCCCAGCATCCCATATGGTCCCTCGAGCACCGTCCAGGAGTGATTCCTGAGTGCAGAGCCAGAAATAACCCCTGAGCATCGCCGGGTGTGACAACCAAAAAAAAAAAAAAAAAAAAAAAGAGCAACTTATAATTGTATATCTAAAGGTGACATAATAAAATAATTTTTAAAAAACTGAGGAGAGGAAATGAACAAATACCTCTCTGAAGAAGACAGACGGACGGACGGACGGACGGATGTCCAAACCCACATGCTGCCGATGTGCTGCTGAGGTGCATGACAAAGCGCCAGCACTTATTGTAAGGAAATCCACATCAAGACAGCAGTGGGACAGGAGGTGGCGTCTCACAGCAGTGAGAGTGGCACTTATAGGGCATGCCGGAAAATTCTGTGTGGTGAAAGGGAATCTGGCCACCGCTGGCGGGAATGTTCTGTTCAACCCCTGTCTGTGAAAAGTTTGGAAATATTTCAGAAGGTCAGAACAGAACTGCCCCAGGATCCGGAAATTCCACTCCTGGGACATTGTACACCTGAAACTCAACTATAAATAACTATGTAAATGTTGGTGTCTTGATTTTTTTTTTTTGGTGGGGGAGTGGGGTGGGCACAGCTGGAAATGCTCAGGGGTTACTCCTAGCTCTGGACTCAGGAATCACTCTTAGCGGACTCAGGGAACCGTATGGGATGCCTTGGATTGAAGCTGGGTCGGCCTAGTGCAAGGCAAGCACCCTACCCACTGTGCTATCACTCCAAACCTAGCGTCACTTGTTATGTGTCACTTGTCTTCCCGTTGTTCATCGATTTGCTCGAGCGGGCACCAGTAACGTCTCCATTCGTTGGGAATGAGGTCCATTATTGTTACTGTTTTTGGCATATCAAATACACCACGGGGTATCTTGCCAGGCTCTGCCATGGCTCTGGGTTCATCAGCCATCCAGTGCCCACAGGGCAGAGCCCTGGGTGTAGACAAGCCTGTCTCCTGTCTGCCACCTGCCGACACAGCCGGGCACCTCAGCCACACCTGCAACACCTCAAGGGGCACCCTACACCCCTAGCTACACCCCTAGCGTATGATATTTTATCATTTTTTAGCGTGAAATAAATTAGGGAGATAATGATAGTACATACAGTGGGTAGGGTACTGGGTATGCTGATCCAGATCTGATACCTGGAACCCCATATGGTCCCCCAAACCCTGCCAGGAGTGATCCCTTAATGTACAGGAGTAAACCCTGAGCCTTATGGGTGTGATCGAAAATCCAACCAAAAAGATGTATTAATTTTTTCTTTATATATAAAAGATAAAAGCACCATATTTTGGAGGTAAATATCAACTTCTATATGGATCAGCGGTGAGCTTTAAAATGATCTAGTAATGATTTTATGATCTGACTTTGCTCTTTATGAAAGCGATTTTGATATAGTGTATGGTGAGTTGAGTCTGCTGATGGCTTTCAGTTCGTTGTCTGCAGAATAAAACACATCTTGACTGAAAATTTCATTTTATTTCTGAAACCCTGAGAGACGCTGACCAAACTGCTCCCCCCACCAAAAAAAAAAAAAACTGAGGTTTTTAAAAATGTATGTAGAGATGTGAGCGGCCCGTTTTACACCTTGAAAGGCCGCGGCATCCCTCTCGGTATCACTGACTGGCTTGGTTTTTTGGTTTAAGACTCAAGTGCGCCCCCTGCCTCCCGGCCGTGGGAGCCGTTGGCAAACGTGGCCCGGCTACACACGCTCACAGACAAAAGGCCTGTAAGTAGCACCAGCTCCAGAGTTCTGAGTATATTTATAGAGTGGATGTTGGCCCTTTCAGAGAACTTAATCCTTCTAGTCCCACCATGCTTAATCTTCATCAATTAACTGTGTTATATAAAATGAATGAAAAATCCATACTTGCTGAAGTGGAAAGGGAGAACGCCTCTCGTGTATTTTTGTTCTAGCTCTTTCCCTGGGGGAGAGGGGTTCACCCCCAGAGGTGTTTGGGGGAGGTACAGCCTGGCAGTGCGGCTCCTGCAGGCAAAGCCGGTGCTCCGACCTGCGACCTGTCTGGTCCTGATGTGTTTGCAAGTAAATTTCATGACAAGTTGCTAAAATTTGCACAGGGTTACTTCCTGTAGCTCTGCACAGTTCAAGCCTCTAACTCCTGCATCCCACACTGCTGCCCTCCCCGAGGCCCTCTGAGTGATGGTCTGGGCAGCAAAATGGAGCGATGGGTTTCCTCTCTCCCTGTGTGGCTGAAAACTCAGGGTGCTGGTTGGGGTTCTTGCCGTGCGACCAGTAAGGGTGCTGTGTCTCAGAGAGGACGGGTGGAAACGACTCTGCTTACGGAAGTCGTGGGGAAGGGGTGTGAGCCCGTGTGCTGTGAAGCGTGGTGGCGCGTGCAGGAAACGCCTCCAAGGATTTGTGGGGTGGCCCCAAAGGGAGAAACAGCTCCCACAGTTTTGCCCTGCGCTGGAGTCGCCAGTTCTCAACTCCCAGCAGACTGTAGGATGCAGATGTCTAGAGAGTTCTTCACGTTTTCAGATTCCTCCCTTCATTGATCTGCCCCACCCCAGGACTGCGGCCTGAGATGGTCATAATTTCCTTAGCAAAACTGACTCCCTGAAGCTGCCTTCATCGACTTCCCCTACGGCAATTAAAGGGGACATATTTACTGTTCATCTGTTGTGCTGTGAGAAAGTGCCGAGTATCCAGAGATGAGAATCACGGTCTGGATCATTGCTTTCTTCACTATCACGATTATTTATTGTTATTATTATGGTTGTTGTTGATCAAGTGATCAACAACAACAACAATAATAATAATAACAATGTTGACATCCCATTATTCATTCATTTGCTGGAGCGGGCGCCAGTAACATTTCCATTTGACCCTATCACGTGCCAGTGTAGCCCAATGGCATCTGGTTGCTTCAGGAATACAAAGAGACTCAAACCGTTCATTCAGGGTCTTGACGAAGAAGCTCTAACCATCTTGTAGGCCACGTGATCTTTTGACATCCGGAGGGATCCAGTCGGTAACGGCTCTAGTCCAGTGGTCATCTCCAAATCGCATTACATGTCCAGCCCATCTGATTTTCGACGCCTTGGCAAATGTATTATTTTTATTGTTATCATCATCATCATTATTGTTATTATTATTATTATTGTTATTATTTTATTATTATTAGCCCATAGACCGCCACTCGCTCCTGGATGCCCAGAGCTGATGATGTGCTTGGCACAAAGTAGGCAGTAGATGTTGACTAAGTGAATAAACGGAGAAGTGACGACCAGACCGGTCACCCGGGCAGCGGTCATCGGCAAGGCCAACGAGGAAGTGCTGCTAGCAGATTTGTCTTGGTAATCCCATTAGGGCAAAGTATCTGTTCCAAAAATAGAAGCACATTCATCGCTTGCCGGGACAGTCTTAAATAGCCCCACGCTCAGCTGCTGGACGGCGCTGCAGAGTGAAATGGACTCACCTCCCGCCTGTGTGGGCTCTTGCCAGGGAAGCACCGTCTCGTCCATGTGAGCCAGGGAAGGTGCCTGAAAGCTTGGAGATTACTCCGAAGGTACATTAGCAGCCCTGGCCAGGCCGGCTGCTGGGAGAGCCTCTAAAAATAGGCAGGTAATCCCTCGTGCTGTTGCCTATGAAAGTCCTGTTGATATGAGCCCCGTGTTGGACGTGGAGGGAACAGAGCCCCAGAGATGAGATGTCTTTTCTGGCCCTGAGCAAGCGCAGACTCTCTTGCAATTCTGAAACTCAGGATTGAAGCGCGTGGGGAGAGCCCCGGCTGAGCCAAGCGTCTCACCGATAAGAGGAGCTTTGTGCAGACAGACAGCTTTCCGCCCCCTCTCCCCAAGTAGCCCTGGTTTTGTTGTTTTCCTCCTGGATGTTCCACTGAGTGCCCCGCAGCCATGATCACTGAGAAAGAGACTGTGTTTTAGGGAACCGCAGAGCCAGGGACCTGCACCATGCGCCTGACAGCACCGGTGGGTCAGCAGGACTTCTGACCCGGTGATCACCAGCAGAACTGACTGCACACAGATGGCCCAGAGCTGGTCACAGCCTCAACTCGGAGGGGACATGTCACCTCGGGGCCAGCGCATGGCCCAGACTCAGCACACAGCCCTGCCCAGCCGCCAGGTCCTGCCCAGCACCTTGTCTTCCTGGGAGGGTGCCCGGAGAAGGGTCGATGGAGTGGTCCGGAATCAGGGCGAAGTGCTCCCCTGTGGTGTAGGGGTTAGGATTCGGCGCTCTCAGGATCAGGGCCAGTGAGAACATGGTGTCAGTCACCCAGGCCACCGTGCCAGTGGAGGACACACGTCCCATTTGTCGAAGTCTCCGTCCTCCCAGCAGCCCCGAGTACGGCGTGTCTGATGCCCCGCTTGTCTCGGCCTCCTGACATGTGGGAAGCCTGATTTCAGGCCTAGAGTGTTCGTGGGTGCAGGTGTTGGTTTAACCAAGAGCTGACCTGGTTTTCCTCCTCTGATCTACTTTAGAAATAGACGCATACTTGAGTGAACCAAGTCAGGACCAAAAAGAAAAAAATATGAAATCAGACTCGGAAGAGTTGCTGCTGGGGAAAGCCGACATGTTTGGGGAGATCCCTGCAGGGCAGGGAACAGCCGCTGATGGGTGGTCGTCAGCCAGGTCCTGTGTCATGGAGCCGGGAACAGCCACTAATGGTGGGCGTGGCCCGGCAAGAGTTGTGGGACCAGGAAGAGCCTCTGATGGGAACCAGCGGCCCAGCTGTGTGGCTCGTTTCCCTCTTCCTCCTGTCCTTCCACCACAGCTCACATAGGTGCCCACTTGCCCAGTTATTCCTTCTTCCTGGGGTCCCACACTGTGTGACCTCTGGGGCCAGAGGAGCCCCATGTACAAACTGAGCTACCATCAGGTGGGGTTGTGGGGGGCTGCAACCGCACGCCCTCCGCCGTGGGCTGCCCGGCTCAGCCTCGACTTGCCTCTGGTTGGGGGCCCAGGTGCCTCAGCCCGGCACCACTCAGCTCACCCCCTCCTGCGGTGTTCTTTGCCCTGGGGCACCCCTGCTCCCCATGTTTCACAGGACTCTGCTAGTGCTGCCCGGGCCGGACCTTCTTTCTGCTCCCCTGCTTTGGGGCTTGTCCCAGTGGGGTTCCCACCCCCTTTAGCTCCACGGCACTCTGGGCCCTATTCGGAGCCGCACACCACACGCTGTCCCGTATGTGCCATGTGCCGTGGCTGTCATCTCCTGCTTCGCGCCATAATTGTCCTGTGTGTGCCACATACTGTGGCTATCATCATCCACCTCGTGCCACACGCTGTCCTGTGTGTGCCACATGCCGTGGCTATTATCTGCCTCATGCCACACGCTGTCCTGTGTGTGCCACATGCCGTGGCTATTATCTGCCTCATGCCACACGCTGTCCTGTGTGTGCCACATGCTGTGGATATTATCTACCTCACACCACACGCTGTCCTGTGTGTGCCACGTGTGGTAGCTATTATCTCGGTCCTTCCCTCGAAGCAAGTCAAGGTCAAGGGATAGTGTTTTCTCCTACCTGTATTGGCGAGTATCCGACTCTGAGTGCTGGGAAGGTCACTACAACAGGGTGATGGATTTATTGTGTGTGACTCTTCAGTAGGAATATTGGGCTCTTAGGACCCAGCAGTTCTGTTTGGGGGAGGGGCTGTGCTAAGAGGAAACATACCCTGAGTAAATGAATGAGTGTCGGGGCCCAGAGGACACTGCAGAGGGTGGGCTGCTGTTCTAGGGACTGTCCACACATAGAGCCCACAGCCCTATGCTTGCGAACTCAGACTCTGCACACTTGTCTTTTGGGGATCAGATGTAGCTGAAGCATTGTTTCTCCCCAGTCATTTTGCCGGGTTTGGTAATAGCTAGTGGGTAGTGTGCAACGATGTAAGACTCACGGCTTTGAGAACCTTCCCGAAGCCAAGTGGGGACAGTTGTGCTGGATCAGAGTAAATGTCATGGAGGGATTTTTTTTTCCCCCCATCGGCAAGATAATTGCATCCTGAGGTTCTTCGTTAACTATTGGACCATGATTCTTAACACGATCACTTTATGAAGTTAAGAATTGATTTTTTTTTTCTCTTGCCGCAGAATGCAAGCCAGTGTGTGTCTAATGGGCCAGACCAGCTGGGTTTTAATTTGAATGAGCAATTTTTGCCCACAATGGTCATGTGTCGGGGCGCCCGCCGGGTCCCCCGACAGTGCCAGGAAGCGAAGTTCCCTTCTACCTCCGGCCGGCGAGGAACGGATGAACACTCAGGAATCCGATGCAGTTTTAAAAGGCTTTACTTATCACAGGTTCAGGCATACAAATCAGCAAAAGGAAAAACCCGATGCTTAGGATTCCAGGCTAGAACCCCAGCCACGTGTAGGCCAAGATGGTGACCACCACGTGTAAAAGCTTCCAAGGGAATAAACGCTCACAAGGTGAGATTCCACAAGGAAGAAGACAGGGAGAGCGGGAACCGGCTAGTTTATATCCCTGTAACTCAGACCTTCCTCCCATTGTTATGGAAAGCAGGGGAGGGTGCAATGCCCTTAGGTAATCCCTCCCTGCATCTCACCTAGGGCCTTTACTGTGCTAATGTTTTGAGCCGGGAATGCCTTTGTAATGTAGAGAAGGGGGTTTCTGAGATGGCATGTCACTGTACCAAAGACCAACACCAATGCCAGTTAAATATTTCTCCAAGCCTTCACAAGTCTCCTCTACTTCATTGTAGTTTTATATTTTAGTTGCCTTTGAGTATATCAGGGAGCCATGCTTGTTTGCTTGGAAGCAAACAGCATTTCTCTCTGGTCTAATTACTTAGGTGTCCTACGTGGCCAGGCTAATATGCTGGTAAGATCTAGCTAGTCCCACGATGATTGTGGTAGCATGGGAGAATATTTATACCAGCTAGTACAGCATACATGGTCGGATAAACTGCCACATTTAGACTACCCCCCTTATCTACGGAGTGATTTGCGGGAGGCAATCCAGAGCAGATGCAGCGGCCCTTAGGAGTCCTGCAACAGTCGTGAATCCTTTGGAAGACAGAGGTGAGGTTAGTGGTGGCGCCCGCAGCGGCCACTGTGCTTTCTTGCCTCCTGGAGGCCCCATCGTCCTCCTAACTCAGGTCGTGCAGAGCAGGGCACTTCTTCACAACAGCTGTGTACTGCGGCCATCTAGTAACCAGTCGCTTTTTATTGTTTAAAGTTTCCATTAACATCTCTGGTACACAACATCTCCCCACTTGGACTCACCATTTCTCAGGGGTGTAATAAAGGGTTCTCCGGATCCGTTTATCTGATTAGATCTTCTCTTGACTCTCAGGATGGGCATCTGCTTTCAGGACATTCTTTATAGCCTTTTGTCCTCAGGGATGCACAGGCCCATTTTTCTATCAGTCTTTGTGAACTTTACTGACCTCTTGCTTCAGCGTTCTGGAAACCTGAGCCAGGATGGATGGTATGGAAATACAGCCTGTCCTAATTGTTTCTTTTTTTCTACTTGCAGCTCTGCCCCAAAATAATCTGCGGGATTCCCTTCCTGCCCCCCCTTTACGGGCTAAATAAAGGTTTTCCTAATCAATAGAAAAGTCCTTTTCAACACTGTGGAGTTTGGTTTGACCTTGATTGATTCCTGGCAACCTTTTATTTTTAGAACAAGTTGCTGCTGAATGCGGAGGCCAGCACTGAGCCAAAAGGGTTCCAATTAGGGATTTTTATTTTAACCACGTAGTCGAGGACACAATTTCATAGGAAGCAGCCAAGGTCACGTGTGGCAGTTCTGAGATGCTCAGAAACGCACATGGTGTGGAAATCTCCGTGCGATGGGCTTGGGAGTGGGAGCTTCCTCGGGGGCTGCTCTGGGGCCACATGAGAGCGTGTGGCCCGACAGCCCTGTGCTCTGCCCGCCGACAGGGTGCTGCTCAGCCCTGGAGCTTATGTTTCCCTTTCAGTGTTTTGAAATTATGAGGAAAAGCTGGAGAAAATTTCACATTGTGACATTCATCTTGAGATTTATGACTAAGGTGGCCCGTTATTCACCGCAATTAAAGCAGCACTGTAGGAAGACATGGTCTAGGATTCCCGAATCCTCGAGGTTTTATTTACCATTTATTATCTTTTGACTTGTCACCCCCAGCTGTGTGCGTTAAAACGACAATAGTCAAGCAGTCACAACTGAGCTTTCAAGCATGGGGGCGGGCAAGGGAGCTTTATTTTTAAAAGACACCGTAGTTCATGTAGAGTTTAAATACATAAGCGTTTAAAATATGTGAGCGTAAATACAACTAGCAAAGAAAAACATGTTTGTAGAAGATAAAATAATCAGGGGCCGGAGCGATAGCACAGCAGGTAGGGCGTTGGCCTTGCATGCAGCCGAGCCGGGTTCGATCCCTGGCATCCCATATGGTCCCAAGCACCGCCAGGAGTAATTCCTGAGCAAATGAGCCAGGAGTAACCCCTGAGCATTGCTGGGTGTGACCCAAAAAAAGCAAAAAAAAAAAAAAAAAAGAGAGAGAGAGAGAGAGATAAAATAATAATCCTGTCTCTGAAAACACAGCATACCCATTATGAACCCTAACAGGGCATTTGGTTCCATGCCACGTGGCACCTTCCAGAGGAGCGACGCCGAGGTGCAGCCCCACTGCCCGCGTGACCTGGGTTCTCAGGGGCTTGAAATGTGGAGAGGAGGCGATTCCTGACACCCTTCTTTGTGTTTCCATGATGCAAGCTGCTGGGGGCAGCGGTGCGTAAGGCCGACTGGAGCACTGGGCAGGATATGGGAAGCCTCCTGTGGGTGACAAGTCATTGTGGAAAATGCCAGGGGGCAGGGGGAAACCTCAGTCTCTTCGTATGTTTGGTGCTGGCCTGTATATAATTCCCATTATGGGTAAGTGCACGTGGTTGTGGCTGCGAGATGGTTGGCTCAGAGGGCAGGAGCACAGGCTTTGCGTGCAGGAGCCCTGGGTGGATCATGGCACTGCTTGGTCCCGTGATCACCTCCAGGTATGCCCCCTTTGTCCCCGTCCCACCAATGAATTTTTTTTTTGGTCACACCTGCAATGCTCAGGGGCTACTCCTGACTCTTCACTCAGGAATTACTCCTGGCATTGCTTGGGAGGCCAGGGATCGAACCCGGGTCGGCCGTGTGCCAGGCAAACGCCTTACCTTCTGTGCTATCACTCTGGCCTCCCACCAATTACATTTTTTAAAAAGATTGTTCCAGGCTGGCTTCTGCTGGGTCCCAGCCAGAGTAGCCTCCTTGATTCACAGAATCAGGCATGTTCGGGCATGTTTCAAGGCTGGTCTTGTCCACTGACTACTGCTGCCCATTGCCATAGGCTCGATTTTAAAACTTGATGCATTCCACAGGCCAGAGAGAACTCAGGGCTGGTGCGCACGCTGTGGTCTTTGCATGCGGAAGGCCTGGTTTCAGTTCCTGACAAGGCTCAGGCACTGGACCAGGAGCAGCCGCTGGGCCCTGAGCCTGTCACTCGTGAGCACTGTCAGGTGTGGCTCCCCCCAAACAAAACATATGGTTTGTATTTAATCTCTCTAAATGCTGGAGTCAGGAGTTCAGGGTCAGTGATACAGGTCAGATGCCAGTGGGGTAGGACTCAGGGCACTGTCCTCTGCCACCGGCATCTCTGGGTGGCCAGCATCCCGGGCCTGGTGGGCGCATCCTTGAGGACGCTGCCTCCTGGTAATGCTGCTGCCCTCTTCCATCGTTGTCGCCTCCCTGCGCTTCCCTTATCCACAATGCCTCCAGCCCACTTCCGACCCTGCCCCCCCCACACACACACACAGATATTCCCTCCCTGGCCCTTTAGTCCAGACCCTCATTACCGATGCAAACCCTCCTGCTCTTGTCTTTCCCTGTCGCCTTGAGGAGAGTCAAAGGGGAGAGCTAGTTTGCAGTTAACGAACGCCGATCCTTTGAGATGGTTCCGTTCCATAAATAACCACCTTTTGTCTAGAAGAACGGGTGTGCACAATTAGATATTCTCCTCCATGCTGTGGCTTTTTGACTTGTCAGTGATGTCGCTTGCTTTTTCACAATTGGGGGAAAAAACCACTTGAGGCTGTTCTAAAGAAACGCTAGCAGACTCCTGAGAAACCCTTCCCAGCTGTATGCCTCATTCAGCTGCTGGGCGGGCTTCTCTTGAGGACCCGGGAGTTCACGTGTGCCTCACAGGGACTTCAGCCTTGGTGGGGGCCCACGCTGTGCCCCGCATGATGCTGTGCGGTCACGGGGCAGACAGGCGGCCCTACCCGCAGTGCCATGAGTGACCGGCACGTCCTGAGAAGGCCGTGTTGCAGCCTGACGGATGTGTGTGCACCAGATGTGGTGTCTGAGCCTGTGTGTTCAGCCCCAATTGGTTCTCCATTCCGGAATGTTCTCCGCGGACTGGGGCGAGGACAGACAGCCCTCTGGGCTCCTCCTGCCCCGTCTCTGGCCAACTCGGACCTTTAGCAGGTGCTCTCGTGCAGTGGTCGGAATGTGCCTCTGCGCTTCTTCCTCCAAGAAGGCAGCTGTTGAAGTGCTAGGCAGGGAACAGAATAAAGCCCCAGAGCCACAGAGCAAGCCTGGAGCCCACACAGCAGAGACAAGGCTCAGAGTAAAGGCAGGAGGCTCTGCTCACGGTCGGCGGCCACGGCAGGCCGTGACGAGCAGCAGCTCACACACTCGCCCCACCTCAGTTTGTTTCTTACAGTCAAGCAGCTTCCGAGGAACTCGAGGGAGCTCCACAAACAGAAGCGAGAGTCTTCCCACATGTGTGTTTTAAGGGGACCTGAGTTCTCCCGAGTCATGATGTATGAAATGGATCCGCTCATGCTGAGAGCTGCCTGCTGTGCTTGCTCACTTCTCTCCCTCTCTCGTTCTTTCTCACTCTCTCTCTCTCTCTCTCTCTCTCTCACACACACACACACACACACACACACGCACGCGCACTACCCTTTGCCCCCTGACCTAGTATGTTCCCAACTTTTCCTAAACTTTGCCTGAAGAAGAGCACACTCTGTTTTTCTTCCAAATCCAGTTAATGGCCTCAGTTCAGGCTTCCCGCATGCGGGGACGGGGCTGACAGCACTGCGTCCACTTGGCTCCCGTGGACGCTACTGTGCACCACTGGTGGCCCACACTTAGACGTGGCTTCGTGAACGCAAATTGTCACACCAGTGTCAGCATGTTAAGAACAAAACAGAAACCTGGGGCATACCCTCAGCACCTGCCCTACGGTACCTCACCCAACTTGCCTGTGTTGGGTAACTGCCCTGCTGAGCCTTAGCCTCCAGCTACACTTAACTTATGTGAAGAGCTGGTTCCTGCCTTTGGGGACTCTCCAGAGCAGGCACAATGGGAGTTTGGGCAGAATTGAACTGATTTCATAATTTTATATGAAATCATAAGATTTTATAAATGTTGGACCTCCCAAAACTCTATGTTTTTGTTTAGAGAATTTGCGTTCATCAAACCCCATGTAAGTGTGAGCCACTGGGTGGTCCATGCTGACGTTGTGTTAAACTCTGCATCTATGCGTCCAGGGAAGCAGGCACTCGCCAGCGACCAGGCCACTGTGAGCAGTGAACCGCGAGTTCCTTTGCTGGGTTTAAGCCTCGGCACCGAGCACGGAGATGGGCCCATGGGGGACGGGGCTGGGTGTGACTCTGACCATGTACTGTGGCGCTCTCTGTCTCTGTCTCTCTGTCTCTCTGCCTTTGTCTCCATATTTCTCCCTCCACCCCGCCTTCTGTTCTGAAAGTCTCTCTTCAAAGTCCTCATCTCAGAACCCTGCCGTAGCCACAACGTTACAGCACTGGGCTTTCTTCTGGCACCTGTGGCTCTCCAGCCTGTTACCATCACAGCCCTCGGCCCTAGAGCCAGGGCTTTCTGGCAGAGACAGCCAGACCTGCACCCCTCCGCCATATCACACCTGTTGCCGGAGCAGGCATGGCAAGGGGGAGCAGAAAGTGAACTGTTCTCTGCTGTGAGAGTGGAACTGTTCTCTGCTGTCAGAGTGAACTGTTCTCTGCTGTGAGAGTGAACTGTTCTCTGCTGTGAGAGGGAACTGTTCTCTGCTGTCAGAGTGAACTGTTCTCTGCTGTGAGAGTGAACTGTTCTCTGTTGTGAGAGAGTGAACTGTTCTCTGCTGTGAGAGTGAACTGTTCTCTGATGTCAGAGTGAACTGTTCTCTGCTGTCAGAGTGAACTGTTCTCTGCTGTGAGAGTGAACTGTTCTCTGCTGTGAGAGTGAACTGTTCTCTGCTGTCAGAGTGAACTGTTCTCTGCTGTCAGAGTGAACTGTTCTCTGCTGTGAGAGAGTGAACTGTTCTCTGCTGTGAGAGTGAACTGTTCTCTGTTGTGAGAGAGTGAACTGTTCTCTGCTGTGAGAGTGAACTGTTCTCTGCTGTGAGAGTGAACTGTTCTCTGCTGTCAGAGTGAACTGTTCTCTGCTGTGAGAGTGAACTGTTCTCTGCTGTGAGAGTGAACTGTTCTCTGCTGTGAGAGTGAACTGTTCTCTGCTGTCAGAGTGAACTGTTCTCTGCTGTAGAGAGTGAACTGTTCTCTGCTGTGAGAGTGAACTGTTCTCTGCTGTGAGAGAGTGAACTGTTCTCTGCTGTGAGAGTGAACTGTTCTCTGCTGTGAGAGTGAACTGTTCTCTGCTGTGAGAGTGAACTGTTCTCTGCTGTGAGAGTGAACTGTTCTCTGCTGTCAGAGTGAACTGTTCTCTGCGGTCAGAGTGAACTGTTCTCTGCTGTCAGAGTGAACTGTTCTCTGCTATGAGAGTGAACTGTTCTCTGCTGTAAGAGTGAACTGTTCTCTGCTGTGAGAGTGAACTGTTCTCTGCTGTCAGAGTGAACTGTTCTCTGCGGTCAGAGTGAACTGTTCTCTGCTGTGCGAGTGAACTGTTCTCTGCGGTCAGAGTGAACTGTTCTCTGCGGTCAGAGTGAACTGTTCTCTGCTGTGAGAGAGTGAACTGTTCTCTGCTGTCAGAGTGAACTGTTCTCTGCTGTCAGAGTGAACTGTTCTCTGCTTTCAGAGTGAACTGTTCTCTGCTGTGAGAGAGTGAACTGTTCTCTGCTGTGAGAGAGTGAACTGTTCTCTGCTGTGCGAGTGAACTGTTCTCTGCTGTGAGAGTGAACTGTTCTCTGCTGTGAGAGAGTGAACTGTTCTCTGCTGTCAGAGTGAACTGTTCTCTGCTGTGAGAGTGAACTGTTCTCTGCTGTCAGAGTGAACTGTTCTCTGCTGTGAGAGAGTGAACTGTTCTCTGCGGTCAGAGTGAACTGTTCTCTGCTGAGAGAGTGAACTGTTCTCTGCTGTCAGAGTGAACTGTTCTCTGCTGTGAGAGTGAACTGTTCTCTGTTGTGAGAGAGGAACTGTTCTCTGCTGTCAGAGTGAACTGTTCTCTGCTGTGAGAGTGAACTGTTCTCTGTTGTGAGAGAGGAACTGTTCTCTGCTGTCAGAGTGAACTGTTCTCTGCTGTCAGAGTGAACTGTTCTCTGCTGTCAGAGTGAACTGTTCTCTGCTGTCAGAGTGAACTGTTCTCTGCTGGGAGAGTGAACTGTTCTCTGCTGTGAGAGAGTGAACTGTTCTCTGCAGTCAGAGTGACTGTTCTCTGCTGTGAAACTGAACTGTTCTCTGCTGTGAGAGTGAACTGTTCTCTGCTGTCAGAGTGAACTGTTCTCTGCTGTCAGAGTGAACTGTTCTCTGCTGTGAGAGTGAACTGTTCTCTGCTGTCAGAGTGAATTGTTCTCTGCTGTGAGAGTGAACTGTTCTCTGCTGTGAGAGTGAACTGTTCTCTGCTGTGAGAGTGAACTGTTCTCTGCCGTCAGAGTGAACTGTTCTCTGCTGTGAGAGTGAACTTTTCTCCGCTGTGAGAGTGAACTGTTCTCTGCTGTGAGAGAGTGAACTGTTCTCTGCTGTGAGAGTGAACTGTCTCTGTTGTCCAAGAGTGAACTTTGCTGTCAGCTGTGGCTAGTGCCTTTGACACGTCGCTTCCACTTGGCTCATGAGGGTTTCTGAGCAGGGGTGGGCCCTGGCCACAGGAGGGTTTTCCCAGCACCCGGCCCATAAAGGACGGTGCCCTGAGAGGATTGCGTGCACCCAGGCCTGAGGACATGCGTTCACAGTCCACACAGCCCCTTGCTGCTGTTGCTGCTCATGCACCTGCATGTGATTCTGGGGGCTCGTGGCTCCTGGGGAGGGCGGGCCCCCTTCACTGAGACTCACTCCTGCTGAGCCAGAAGGGGCGGGCGGGCTGAGCCTCTCACTGTCCCGGCCCACTTCTTTATAGAGGGTGCCCATGTCCTGCCGGGCCCTCCCCCAGCTGTGGAGAGAGATCTCCTTTGCACCCAGAAGTCAGTGCGCAAGAGGAGAAGGAGGAGGCCTGAACTATACAGTGAGTTCTGAGGGAAATGACAGCCTCATTAGTCGCTGCGCTCCTGGTGGCTGGTGCGCCTCTTTCTGCTCGGGGAACCGTCCGGAAGGCTTGTCTGTCACTCAACACCTTTCTGCGGCGGCAGCGTCCATCTACAGAAGCTCTGTGTTACTAGCCCAAGGCCGCAGCAGGAGTGATTCTGGCACATTGAGAGCTCCCACGCCATGATCAGTAGATTCAGAGTTTCCAGGGTTTTGGCTCATCCTGAGTCTGAATAGGACTTGTCTGTGGAAAACAGCGGCTATAAAACTGAAAGAACAGAACCGGTCCTGGCCACAGCTTTGGGCTGATTCCCTGCTGCGGAAGGAGGCGCACGGGGCGCCGGTGCTCTGGTGCCCGCCATCTTTTCCAGGCCTCAGTTGCCCAGATGTTTCAGCGCACAGCAAACACCCAACACACACACACACACACACACACACACACACACACACACACACAGAGCTTCTGGAAAGGTGACAAGAATCTTTGGAAATCGGGAGATGTGAATGATGATTCTGGAACTGGAATAAAGAAAGGCAGCACCAGACAGTGGCTGTATCCAGGTGATCGGGTTAGAGAAGGCAAATGGAAGGGTGTAGAAAGTTCTTAAATAGCTATGGAAAGATCTAGAAAGTTCTGGAAAGTGATGGAAGGATCTAGAAAGTTCTTAAACAGCCCATGCCATGGCCTGTGGAAAGTGTCTGCAGGGATGTTGGGGGCCAGTCTGAAGAGCTCTGCTTTGTGGGGTCCCATTGCAGCATAGCATGACCCAGCCTGAGCTGGGAACACAGCCCATGTGCCATCAGAGTGGAGAAATTGCGGGAGGGGTGCAAGAAGCTACTCTTCAACTCTGTCCCGGCCAGAGTGGTCGCTCAGGAGAATTCCCAGAGGAGCGTGTGCTGCCTTGGTTACTTGAGTCGTGAGACTTGCCGGGGATTCATTCTGAGTGGCCATCCCCCACCCAGGCCGCCACAGACAGACCCTCAGACGCCCGAGGGGGAGCATCTTGGTGCATCCCATGCTCACATCAGCGTGTGAGCAATTTGGACGGAAGGTCTCTGGACCCATATATGCTGGGCCGGCTCCTTGCCTGACACAGAGGCGTCTATGGAGAAATAACTTAGGCAAAGTCACTTCTTTGGTAGCTAAGTTTATGGGGCAAGAGCAGAAACCAGGGTCTTCCCCTATTTGCATGTATTTTATCTGTTACTGGAATTACAGAAAATTTAGTTTTGAGGGGCTGGTGCAATAGCACGGTGGCTGAGACATGTGGCCTACCAGGTTCAATCCCCAGCACCCCGTATGACCCCTGAACCTCAACAGGAGTAATCGTTGAGTACAGAGCCAGGAGTCAGCCCTGAGAACTGCCGGGCATCGCCCCAAAACAAAACAAACATAAAATAAATAAAGCAGAGTCTCACAAGCAGAGATCCACCCTGCTGCAGTCTTTTTTAATCCGGCCCAGGTATGCTGATCCAGAGACATACATGGGGCAGAGCTGCTACTGGCTCTCACTGTGCCCAGCCTCTCATGAGGTGCCCAGGAGGGATGGCAGGTTCTAGCCCTGGCCCGCCACCCCAGCAGAGCCTCACAACAAGCCAGACGACCCCCCACTCCATGAGGACCTCCATTTTCCACATCCGGACTTCTCCCTCGTCAGAACTCCACCCAGCAGACCAGCCTATCACAGCCCGGCTTGCTCAGCTGCAAGCGGCCGCGCAGTTCATCAATAAATGCTGGATTTTGAGATGACTGCAAGAGTATGTTACCCACATGGCAGAGCCTGGCAAACTACCCGTGTTGTATTTGACATGCCAAATACCAGTAACAATTATAGACCTCATTCCCATGACCTGATGGAATGGTTTGAGGCTCTTTATGTTCCTGGAGCAAGCAGGTGCCCTTGGGCTCTACTTGCATGAGACAGGTTATATGGAGATGTTACTGGTGCCCGCTCGAGCAAATCCATGATGAACGGGAAGATGGTGATAGTGATAGTGAAAATTCAGATTTGAAATTTCTCGAGAAAGCGAGAAAACACTTAACCTTGAAAAAATTCTGGAATCTAGGGGAAAGGGAACGGGTCTGTCAGGCAGTGTCTGTCCTGAAATGCACCTGGTGTCACGCTCTGCAAATTTCCTGATTTGTTTTGGTTTTCCAGGCCACAGCCAGCGGTGCTGAGGGCCTGCTCCCAGTGTGCTCATGGACAGCGTCTCTCCAGGGCCTGAGCTCTTGCCTGCACTGCCTGCAGTCAGCTCTCTGAGCTGTCGCTCCAGCCCATGGGTTGGTTTTATTTTAATTAACTTTGAGGTTCAATCTCAGGGCAGTTTGCTTTAACAAGTAAAATAGCTCAGTGTTTCCCTCATTTCTTTACTTTTGCAATCACATCTGGTATTGCTTGGGGACCTACTCTTGACGCAGCGCTCTGGGATTGTTCCGGGGATGCTCAGGGCACTGTGCGTGCTGGAGGGCAGAGACGGGCCCTCTTGAGGTGGTGTGTGTGTGCGTCCGTGGAGCTGTGTCACCTTCAGTGCCTAAACCCTATTCTCAGAAATCGGTGAACACACTTCCTCCCTCAGGCGGGCTGGCCGTGCGCAAAGGGGCTTCTCCGTCAGCTTTGCCGCAGAGCTAAATCTAGCCAGTGCTGCCAGTGTCATTAGCACAGGAGGTTTGAGCAACCACACACAGCTCCGAGGCCTTGGTAAGGGACACTGGTGTCAGGCCGTGCCTCGGACCCTGCATGGGGGAGCCAGGCCGGGGCCTTCTTCCTGCCTCAGGAAAGACCCACAGCTGTAACCTGCACCCACTTGTTCTAGGCAGGTGTCAGCACACCGGGTCGGGCTGAAGTTTATTCTCACAAACGGGATAATAAAGGAGACAGATGAGGGGCTGGAGCTATAGTCCAGAAGGTAGGGCATTTGCCTTGCACACGGCCGATGCGGATTCGATCCCCGGCATCCCATATGGTCCCCTGAGCACCACCAGGAGTAATTCCTGAGTGCGGCACCAGGAGTAACCCCTGAGCATCGCTGAGTGTGACCCAAAAAACAAAAAAAAATGGAGACAGATGTGGGGTGCAGCGTGGGGGGTCAGCACCCGCCCTCCCCTGCCTGGGCTCCTGGTCACTCTTGGGGCCTGTTTCCGCATGGTCCCCACAGTCTCTGGGCCCAGGACTTGGCACCCTTCATCTTGCTCCCTCATCACCCAGAGAAGAGGTTCCCCCAACACCGCCGGGGCTGCTCCCTCCCGAGCCCGTCTCATGAGCCCAGCTCAGCGTCTTCCTCACTTCTGCTTCTCTGGCAGTCAGGGGAACTTTCCAGAATGCGGTCCTTCTGGCAGCTCCCGGCTTGTGTTATAACCTTTTCGCTTAGGTGTTCCAGACCCCTACTCTCAGCTTAGTGCCCGGGACCGTGCGGTGCTGGTCATGGCAGCGGGCACTCCAGGCCTGCACTCTGGCATGCTGGCCTGAAGGCGGAAGCTGTGTGTGTTTTCTGGCAGTCGCGTCCACGTTTGGTCTGGCTTTGGGTGTTGGCCCCTGAGCGGTGGGGACAGAGAAGTGCCTGCACGTGACTGCTACACCCCTGACTTTTAGTAACATGCCGCGGTTGCCAGAGCCAGTCAGCGGGGAGGCTGGGGCCCACCATGGTGCCAGGTGGGGTGCTCCTGGCTGAGGTGCGGCTGGGTCGGACTCAGGCTCCAAGTCATCCCAAGCCCCGCCGTAGCCTTGCTGTTGGCCCGCCAGCAGCGCCATGTGGAGGGGAGAAGCAGGTGCGTCCGTCCTGCCTTTCGTAGGCAGCAAAGCCAACATGGGGTTCAGTGGGGGTGAGGCAGCAGCACCTGAATTCTCTGATCTTGACACCCAGACCATGAGCTACGGAAGAGCCTGTGACATTTCGTCTGAAAGCGTCTGTAGAAGCTTCTCGAGCTAGTCGTCTAGGGAATTCAGAGTGCACTGAAAATAGAGCCCCTGGCGTCTGTGGGGCCATGCACGCTGCCGGGAGCAGGGGGGTGGCTCAGAGGGCCCGTCTGCCTCATGGGAGCCGTGCTGCTGGCACGGCGTGGAGAGAACAGCCTCACCCAGCCCTGCAGGTCTGGACTCTTGAAAATTCTTGCATGTACTAGCTCCTGTATTTGTTTGTCTGACGAAACCCTTTCTTCAGAGTCGTGGCCTAATCATTCCTGGATGGGACACCTGTAAAATGGTGGGAGGAAGTTGAGGGCTGAAGCCTCTGTGCTACGGGGCCCTCGGCAGGTCCCAGCAGCAGGAACAGCCAAGCACTGAGCTGGAAGTAGCCCCTGAGCACCAGAAAGTGCGGCCCAACCCCTGTTCCTCACCCCTTAATAAAATTCTTCCTGGAAAGTGTTAAGCTGGCTGTGTTTGCTGTAGTTGTGGCTTTGAAGCTTTTGATGGTGACAGCTAAAAAAAGAACTTGCTGTGGTCGCTATGACAATCACAGGGACTTAATGCCACATTGTAGCCCTCCCCGTGGCTCTGTGGCTCTCCATGAGATTCTGTGGCCCTCCCTGCGGCTTGTGATCCTCCATGTGGCTCCATGATCCTCCCCCATGGCTCTGAGGCCCTCTATGTGGCTCTGTGATCCACCCCAGGGCTCTGTGGCCCTCCATGTGACTCTGTGATCCTCCCTTGGCTCCGTAATCCTCCCCAGGACTCTGTGGCCCCCTGTGACTCTGTAGCTCTCCCTGTGGCTCCATGATCCTCCCTGTGGCTCCGTGATCCTTCCTGATGGCTCTATGCCCCTCCATGTGGCTCCGTGATCCTCCCTGTGGCTCCGTGGCCCTTAGAGGAAGATTCCAATCCTCTGGGAAGGTTGAGTCCCTTCGGTCCATTTAGGGCACCCGCATCTTCTCTAGCATGTCTTCAGGAGCACTGGGGACAGCTGTGGCTTTCGGTCACTTGCAGTGTTGGCAGTGGCCACTCCTAGAGTTCAGGTGAGGAATGACCTGGGAGCCCGCCTTCTCTTACAAAGGGCTTGGCCACCTCTCCCTGCTCCTCAGCTCCTGCAGGAAGGGGGAGCCTGGAAGTGCCCTGGGGTGACTTCAGGTAGACAGCTCGTGGATGTGGAGGCCATATCCCCCGTCCATGGTGTCTTCCAAGTCGGCTGACTTTCATCATCATCGGTCAGACAAGTGGAGTCTAGGAATGACCCCCAGCCCTGAGACTAGCAAGAATGCCCCCGTCTGCAGCCCTGGCGTGGGTACCGCCGAGGCACAGCCCCACTGGCACACGTGTGGCACTGTGCTGGTTGCTGCTGTCAGCAGGGGCCTGGCCCCAGGGACTGGCCACTCACACACACATGCGGATGCCGGTGTGTGGCCTCCCGGGTCCTCACTGTTGGCAGGAAGCTGTGAGCCTCTTCCCAGGTTTCCAGGCACCACAGAGAAAATGACAAGCCTAGAGCCCCTTCGGGAGCCCTCGTCACAATCCTGCTTGTAAGGAGCCGTTTCTGCCCTTCGGAAAGCAGCTTCCGTGTGGCTGAACATGTCAGAGTCACTCCAGTGAAGACCGGAGCTAGCTTGGGGGTCGGGGAACAGGGGGTGCTGTTCTGGGTCTCTCGGGGCTGCTCCTCAGCACAGCGATGGGCCGGTTTCAGCTGAGAAACATTGCAGCTTCCCCACAGTACAAGCAACTCTAAGCCTGCGGTTTCTGGGGGTCACTTGCCGTAGTGTCTGAACGCACCCCTGCACCCCGGATCAGAAGGACCTAAGGCACATGGCGGTGCTGACAGCCGAGTGGAGACACCAGTAGTACCAGGCCTGTGTCTTTCCGCCCGGAAAACGGCTGGTCTAGGTGCGGCGAGAGGCACCGCGGGCTCCCAGCGTTGGCCGCTCACGGGTCCAGCATGTTTACGGACTCAGCCTTGGTGGCCGTTATTGGTCAGTCACTTGCACGATCCGCTCACGACAGGCTCTGGGCTTCCTGCTCGTCCTGTCATTGTGCTTGGGGAGTAAGGGGGGACAGTCCCTGTGTCGTCATCAGAGCAGCTGTGCCCACTGCCGCTGCATTCCCAGCCCAGTTCCCAGGGGAGGCTGCTGCAGTGGCCCCTGGTGGCCTCGGGCTCATGTCCGGGGATGCCTGAGCCTCGCAGGACCTTCTGCCGCCTGTGGGACTGTCTCTTGCGCTGTCACACCTGTCTGGGGAGAAACGTTTCTGCAAACATAGTACTCGTTGCTGCCCGGAAACGCTAACCCTCTGCTCTCCTCCTCACAGACCCGAGACGACTTCCTGGGACAGGTGGACGTGCCGCTCAGCCATCTCCCGGTAAGGACCCCCGCCCGGTGCCCCTCAGCCACCTCTAGTAAGAATCCGCCCCCTACCCCGTGCCCCTCAGCCCTCTCAGAGGGCCAGCAGCAGCCTAAACACGGGACAGGCCAGCAGGGGGCGCCCAGCCAGAAGGGGAAACTGCACTTGAGGACTGCGGGAAAGCTCCAAGTGGAACCCAGGCCGCCATGCCTGAGGCCCCGAGTTCAATCCCTGGCACCTCCTGGTGTGGCCCATGCGTCCCCACTCACGGCAGCACAGCTGGGCCAGCCAGCGTCACATTGCTGACTGTCCCAGGAGTGACTTCCGGGTCCCCAACCCCACCCTCATCCCTACTTGGGAACCCCCCACACACCTCAGTCCCGGTTCTCTCAAGGTCATGCTTTCATGGTCTGTGGGTCCGGAAGTTGCGGGCCTCACGCAGCAGTGCCTTTGGGGGCCTCAGTTTCCCCGTTGGCATATGCAGGCATTCTCACAGCACTCTGCCTGAGGTGCCCCAGTTCATGGCACCCGCTAAATAGGGGAACCAGGTCCCATGGGTGCATGTTCCGGGACACCTGAGCAGTATCTGCAGGTCTGGGGATGAGAGAGGGAAGATGGAAGACCCTGATTTAGGAGCGGGAAGTGTGCCCCGCCCGCCTGCCCTCAGCCACAGAGAACGGGGCTCATCTCTCTGACCCTGGCCCTGAGAGGCGCCGGGACTCGGCTCGGTTCCTGCTGCTTTTCTCTATAGCTGCTGTTTCCGCTTCGGTGGGTTAGACTGAGGGTTTTCCCAGCCTCCAAGCTCCGGCGGTGTTTTATGGCTTGTGTTGGACTGCGGGAGACAGCTGGGAGGCCAAGGCTTGCGGGAAGAATGGAATGCCATGTTTGTGGCCTCGTTTGCTCTCTGCAGCTCACAGGAATGAATCACTCACTTATACAAGTGCCTACTTGTGCCAGCCATGTGCTTGGCACAGAGGCGCAGTGGAGAGCAGATCCAGGCCCCGGATCTCAAGAGTGTATGTTCTAGAAGTGATGACTGAAAAACGAGCCAGAGCAGGCTGCTTTCCAATAGCGGAAGGGTGGTGAGTGGGGCTAAAGGAAAGGACGGACCCACTGGGAAAGTGGACACAGCATGGCCATGCGGAGGCGGAGGTGTCCAGTGAAGGCCCATGGGACTCCGATTCCACTAGGTCAGGTGGAATCGGGGCGGGGAGGGCAAGTCACCATGAGGTTAGTGGCGAGAAGGGGCACACCAGCAGGGGCCACCAGCAGGGGCCCCACCGCCGGAGGCAGGAGGTTAGTGGTGAGGAGGGGCACACCAGCAGGGCCCCACTGCCGGAGGCAGGAGGTTAGTGGTGAGGAGGGGCACACCAGCAGGGGCCCCATCGCCAGAGGCAGGAGTGCTGGGCTTATCGGAAACAGGAACAGCACAGCAGCACAGGACGCTTCCGTCAGGAAGGACCCAAACAGTGCGGGTTTCGTGTGCAAATACTCAGAGGCACAGACCCGCGCTAGCAAAAGCCCTGACTCTGTGCTTGGTCTCTTTTGCTCCAACAGTCAGTATTAAGTTGCGTTTAATTAAAGAGTCTGGGTACTTGAGACTGCTGCAGGTAGCATTTTTTAATTAAAGAGCGACACCACACACACACACACACACACACACACACCACCTTCACACCACATTCACCACTACACACACACACACACTCTCTCCACTACAAACTCACACACCCACACTCACCACTGCACACACACCCCACACTCATCACTGCACACACAAACACTCCACACTCACCACTACACACACATCACAACACACATACACACACACACCCTTCTACTCCACCCCAGTTTTTAATTTGGACCAACTGATTTTGTACAATAAAATGAAGACTGGTTTGGGTGTTTTTGGGGGCTTTTTGGTTTTGGTTTCTGTGGGGGAAAGGACAGGGTGGGGGTGATGCACCCAGTGATGCCTCAGGGCGTGCTCCTCGCCTGTGCTCAGGGATCGCTTCTGGTGGGCTCTGGGGAGCATGTGTGGGCCGGGGGTTGACCCAGAGCCTCCTGCGTGTACTTCATCCAACCCTTCTTGTTATCTCTTGGGCCCCTGATTTATTTTTAAAATATCCCAGTTGCATTCCTAGCCCCGGCCCAGGGATTAACTGATTCCTGAGGCCCCGGGATGGGCTCTGGTGGACTTTCCTCCTGCAACCCGGCTGCAGGCTTCCTTCAGTGTCCATTGACACAGCCTCATGTGTCCATTTGCTGGGGAGACCCTCTGTAGGTTTCCGGCCTCCCGGGCCCTGAAGCTGAGGGTGGGCCTGAGCTGGAGGCCGGCACCTGCAGTAGGGGAAGGATACCGGGCCAGAATATTGTCGTTTTGTCATTTGTCATCTGAGGCTGGGACCGGCTCCCAAAAGCAGATGTTGATAGCGACATCTAGTGGCTGTCAGGAAGAAAGCGCCCGGTCTCCGGCACGCTGCCTCGTCACCGGAGCTGGAGAAAGCAGCCACCTTTCACCAGCCCTGGTGCTAGCTCAGAGCCCCCCACACTTCCCCGGCTCATCACCCCCGGTTCAGAAATAAAATCTCCCCAAGCCTCCGGAAATCGACTTCCTTTCATCAAATCAGCACAAAGGGCTCCCCTCCCTCCTCCCTGGTCAGCCTCTGAGGCTGCACTGACCCCCCAGGGGCCAGCACCCCGGAGGGCTACGCCCCTGCAGGTGCATTTCTGCCATCCGCTGTTGAAAGAGGATTTCTCTCTCCCCCAGACTGAAGACCCCACCATGGAGGCGACCCTACACCTTCAAGGATTTTTCTTCTCAGACCAAGAAGGTGAGGTGCAGGGCTGTGGGGCTGTGGGGACTCTGGTGATCTGTGTGTCAGCCTTCTCGGCCCCAGTATCCTCTGTGACCCCTTTTAAAACGTCGCAAGGGCCAGAGCAGTGGCAGAGCGGGAAGGGCAGTGTTGTCTTGCACGCGGCCAGCCTGGCGCTTGATCTCCACATCCCATGTGGCTCCCTGAGCACCGCCAGGAGCAGTCCTGGGTGCAGAGCCAGGAGTAACCCCTGAGCACCGCCAGGAGCAGTCCTGGTGCAGAGCCAGGAGTAACCCCTGAGCATAGCCAGGAGCAGTCCTGTGCAGAGCCAGGAGTAACCCCCTGAGCACCGCCAGAAAACCTAAGTCATAATAAAACACCGTTGCACATCTGAGCGATGGAGCCAAGGCCCCAGCTGCCCCTGCCCCGCCACCCGGCTCTGATCCGTCTTCCTCTTGTTGCAGCCATAAGTCTCGCGTGAAGGGCTTTCTGCGGTTGAAAATGGCTTACATGCCCAAAAACGGAGGCCGGGATGAGGGGAGAACGGCGAGCAGACAGAGGACATGGAGGTGAGCAAGCACGGAGCCCGTCACAGCTCCCCTGAGGGGCAGGCTGCGTGCAGCCCCACACACCCTGTGCAGGCACGCTGCTCCTGCACACACACACACACACACACACACACACACACACACCCTGTGTGCGTGCTGCACGCTGCTCCTGCACACACACACACACACCCCTGTGTCGGTGCTGCGCTGCTCCTACACACACACACACACACACACACACACACACACCCTGTGTCGTGCTGCACGATGCTCCTACACACACACACACACACACACACACACACACCCCCTGTGTCGTGCTGCACGCTGCTCCTACACACACACACACACACCCTGTGTCGTGCAGGCACGCTGCTCCTACACACATACACACACACACACACACACCGCTCTGTGTCGTGCGGGCACACTGCTCCTACACACATACACACACACACACACACACACACCTGCTGTGCGTGCGGGCAGCTGATCCCTACAGCACACACACACACACACACACACACACACACACACACACACCCTGTGCCGTGCGGGCGCTGATCCTGGGTCCCTGCTGCATGGCTTTCGGGCCTGTCCCAGGACCCTGTTGAGGTGCAAGCCACGGCAACCACTGGGCCAGACCGTGAGGAGCAGGTGTCCCCACATACAGTCCCGACCCTTCGCGTCCATCTCCCTGTCGCCCCCTCCGTGGCCACTGCAGGGGCAGCACAGCTGGCAGGCGTCCCCCTCCCGGGCGTTCCTCGGCCTCCCCAGCATTGGCGGGCTGCACCCGAGCGGGGTGTGTCTGTGCTTCTGTCCGAGCCAGCACAGAGGGGCAGGACGAGGGGCTGTCCTGTCTGTGGGCTGCCCGGGCCCCGCGGCCACTCACACTCTTGCCTCCGACTCGCGCACAGCACGGCTGGGAGGTCGTCGACCCCAACGACCCTGGCGTCTCAGCACCAGGAGGAGCTGCCGCCCCGCCTCTGCCCCCTGGCTGGGAAGAAAAGGTCGACAACCTGGGCCGCACATACTACGTCAACCACAACAACCGAGCACGCAGTGGCACCGGCCCAGCCTGATGTGAGTCGCCTGCCTGGCCAGGCACCACCCTCCCTGTCTGCAGCCTGAGGTTTGGGGGCCCGTATGTGACCTCAGGGATGCCCCTTCCCCACTCTGCGTCCCAGGGTCCCGGTGTGACTTCCCACATGGGTGTAAGCACACAACTGTGGGACCCTCTGGGATTCTTCTGAAGTTAAAGTGCAGGGGGAGCTTGGCAGAGGCGGCGAGCAACAACCGTTCTGTCCCGCTCTGCTGCTGCGTGGGATTTGCAAGGGTTCACTGTATCACTGTCTTCCCGTTCATCATCGATTTGCTCGAGTGGGCACCAGTAACATCTCCATATGTCCTGTCTCATGCAAGTGGAGCCCAAGGGCACCTGCTTGCTCCAGGAACAGAGCCTCAAACCATTCCATCAGGTCATGGGAATGAGGTCTATAATTGTTACTGGTATTTGGCATATCAAATACGACACGGGTAGCTTGCCAGGCTCTGCCATGCGGGTAGCATACTCTTATAGTCATCTCTAATCCAGCTGATCTGCTGGGTGGAGTTCTGACGAGGGGGAAGTCCGGAGTGGAAAATGGAGGCCCCTCATGGAGTAGGAGGGTCGTCTGGTTTGTTGCGAGGCTCTGCTGGGGTGGAGGGCCAGGGCTAGAACCTGCCATCCCTCCCGGCTGCCGTGTGAGCGGCTGGGCACAGGGAGAGCCAGTAGCAGCTCTGATGATGATGATGATGATGATGTGATGATGATGATGATGATGATGATGATGATGATGATTGATGATGATGATGATGATGATGATGATGATGATGATGATATGATGATGATGATGATGATGATGATGATGATGATGATGGGGCTGGAGTGATTAGAACTGCAGGTAGGGCATTTGCCTTGCATATGGCTGACCTGGGTTCCATCCCGGCATCCTGCATGGTCCCCTGAGCACTGCCAGTAATAGTTTCTGAGTGCAGAGCCAGGAGTAACACCTAAGCATTGTCAAGTGTGACTTGAAACGCAAAAAATAAAATGCCTTCCACTCCTTTAGTGGTGTTGCCAGTAGAAATCCCCACTGCCCTGCCATCGCAGAGGCATGCTGACCCTACAGCAGAGAGCGGCACGTCCTCACATGTGGACAGTGATGCCCACCCACCCCTTAGTTTCCTGTCTAGCTCCTCTGAACGGAAGCTGCCCGCAGGATGGCCATGCACGCATCTTCCGTCTCTGGATTTTGTGTTCTCCTTTGATCGGATGGCCTCTGAAAACCTTTTCCTGCCCTTTTTTTTTGGGGAGTGGGAATTTTCTCCCCTGGGTATAATTAGAAACACGGGAGGGTTGTACACGCAGAATTAGTAATTACTGTTTATTCTAATCTCTCCACTGCCTCGGGGATGCAGCCAACTGATTACTGTTTTGTTCCTTTGGCAATTTTTGGTCTGATGATAGCAAATACTTGTTAAACCTCAGCTACTATAAATCAGGATTGAAGCAGCTTGTTTTTAAACAACAGTATTGCGGCACAACCTGAAACTATTTATCTGTTCAAAGAAGGCAAAGGCGAAGACGCCCCATAAATCACGGATTCCCTAGCAGCCGAGGCAGTGATTGATGGATTGTGTCACTTCTAACATGCACTAAGAGCAAGTCTGTGAGGCGAGGTGCTTTACGTACTAGCTAGAACCTGAAGGAAATTTGCCGATGAAGGTTTTGTTTTTGTTTATTTTTGTTTTGGAGCCACACTCAGTGATGCGCAGGGCTTATTCCTGGCTCTGTGCTCAGAAATATGGGCCCAGGTCCCATAGGGATGCTGGGGGTTGAACCCAGGTCAGGCAGAGTGCAAAGCAAGCGTCCTACCCACTGTACTGTCCCACTGGCGCGTGCCAGTGGTTTTAAGCTTGGGATTTTGCCTGGGGTGGTGAGTGTGCTCAGGAACCCTTTTCTCTGGGAAATCAGGCTCATACCCTGCAGTGATGGCGAAGGGTGGCTGAGTCCGTTTCTTAGACAAGGGCAGCAGCAGAGCGTGTAGCCCTGAAGTCCAGCCCCAGTGGGTGCTCAGACCCCATCAGCCTCCATCCATCCCAGGGCAGAGCAGGTAATAGCCATTGGAGCAGTGAACGCCGCTGTTGGCCTGTGTCTCCTAGAAGCAGGGAAATGTTTCTTTGCGTTTTATTTTTTATTTTCTACTTCCCTTTTACTAATCACAGTAGTCCCTAAAACTGTTGCAGACTGCTTGGTTTCTCTGGCTGTGGATGATACGGACTCCCTTCCCTTGATGGGTGTCTTGGGAGTAGCTCCCTAAACAGAGTGTCTTTCCCTATGGCCCGCCTCCCTGGAAGGAGCCCCTGAGCTTAGTGCATGTCCCATGGCCCCTGTGGAACCATGACCACTGCCTGCTCCCAGAGGAAGTCCTGCTAATGGTCAGTCCCCCCAGGGTAATGTCCTTTTCCATGGAGAGTTGCCCACACTGTCCTTCACTGATAGTTACCCACAGAGTAATGTCCTCCACAGAGAATTACCCACAGAGTAATGTTCACCTTCACTGAAAATTGCCCACAGAGTAATGTCCACCTTCACTGAGAATCATCCACAGAGTAGCATCCTCCTTTGCTTAGAACCACCCACAGAGTAATGCCCTCACTGAGAATCTCCCACAGAGTAATGTCTACCTTCACTGAGAATCACCACAGAGTAAGCGCTCTCACTGAGAATCTCCCACAGAGTAATATCTACCTTCACTGAGAATCACCACAGAGTAACGCCCTCACTGAGAATCTCCCACAGAGTAATGTCCTCCACAGAGAATCACTCACAGAGTAATGTCTACCTTCACTGAGAATCACCAGAGTAACACCCTCACTGAGAATCTCCCACAGAGTAATGTCTACCTTCACTGCGAATCACCACAGAGTAACACCCTCACTGAGAATCTCCCACAGAGTAATGTCTTTCACATAATAATGTCTACCTTCACTGAGAATCACCACAGAGTAATGTCCTCCACAGAGAATCTCCCACAGAGTAATGTCCTCCACAGAGAATCTCCCACAGAGTAATGTCCTCCACAGAGAATCTCCCACAGAGTAATGTCCTCCACAGAGAATCTCCACAGAGGTAATGTCTACCTTCACTGAGAATAACCACAGAGTAATATCCTCTGCAGAGAATCTCCCACAGAGTAATATTCACCTTCACTGAGAATCACCACAAAGTAATGTCCTCCCACAGAGAGATCTCCCAGGTAATGTCTACCTTCACTGAGGAATCACCACAGAGCAATGTACTCTACAGAGAATCTGCCAGAGTAATGTCTACCTTCACTGAGAATCACCACAGAGTAATGTCCTTTGCAGAGAATCTCCCACAGAGTAATATTCACCTTCACTGAGAATCACCACAAGTAATGTCCTCCACAGAGAATCTCCCACAGAGTAATGTCCTCCACAGAGAATCTCCCACAGAGTAATGTCCTCCACAGAGAATCTCCCACAGAGTAATGTCCTCTACAGAGAATCTCCCACAGAGTAATATCCACCTTCACTGAGAATCACCACAAAATAATGTCCTCCACAAGTAATGACCTCTACAGAAAATCGCCCACAGAGTAATGTCCTTCACTGAGAATTCACTTGCAGATTGAGATCTGTGTTAGGGCCTTTGTGGACAGGCACAATGCAGGCACTCTTTTTTTCTACCTCAGAGAGAAGTGAGACGCTGTGGGAGTCCTGAGGAAACCTTTAGTGGGTTTTTGTGTTTTAACATAGTGTCTTTGGGGGCAGCATCTTGGAGAACTGAGCGGAAACAGCAGCTCCAGCTGGAATAATTAGGCTCGGCAGCTGCCCCATTGTGGCTCTTTAATCAAGTTGAGTTTCACATGGGGTTCAGGCTGGGGTCAGAGACAGACTGACCTGTCCAGCCATCATCAGCAGAGCTGAGCACGTCCTTCCAGCCGACGGACAGAACTTGTAGAGAGCAGGGAAGTTAGCTAAGGGACAGGTGCCCACCCCGTTCCTGAGTTGTGTGAGGATGTGGAATTTGGTCCCCTTTGTTTTTGTTTTTTTGGGGTCACACCCAGTGCTGTCAGGGGTCACTCCTGGCTTGGTGCTTGGGGGCCCCCTTTTGGAGATCCAGTATCAGAGGTCGAACCTGGGCCTCCGGCATCAGAGTAAACCTCCTGCCCTTTGCCCCATCATCTCCCGCCCACTGCATTCTCCTTCACAGCGTTTGCCTTGGCCAGAAACCCTCAAGCCTGCCTGAGCTGTTTCCAAGAAGCTCTCATTGCAGAGTCAGGTCTTCCATGATCCAGTTGAAAGCCTGCAACTCTTTTGGGGGAAATCAGTGCTTAGGAATGTGTCCGAGGGGAGTAGAGAGTGTCATAGTCTGCTTATCCGGGATTCGAACTTCCCGGCCACACAGATCACAGCCAGCTCGGGCCACTGAATGCTTGTGCGGCCACAGCCTGGTCACTCAGGCCCTTCTGCCCACCTACAGATACCCCACAAACCTTGACATGCAGTGGCTCGGGCCCGGGTGCACAAATGCTTTCTGTTAAACTGGTTTATCAGCAGTCTGCAGTGCTGTCGGGTCTTAGGGCCCAGCGCTCTGCCTGTGTGTAGGACCCGTCCACCTTCCTGACCACCTCTTCTTGGCCTCTGGGATGTCCTAGTTTCCCGCTCCCTCCCCAGCCCACTGCAGAGCGAGCCAGAACCACCCCTCAGCTGTGAGCCTTCCTGGGGGAGTTGGACTTCTGCTCAGGGCTCCCCTCTCTGGGTCACCAGCACCTCGTATTCTCACTGCCCGCTAGAGCAGACAGGCCGTACTGAGTCAGAGCCGCCCCACGCACTGGCCCAGCCTGAGCCCTCAGAAGCACTTTTTGAGGAAACAGGCGACTCGGCGTGAGCCCCCCAGGGGAAGTGTTTCCGGGCTCGGAAACTGCTCCACCTGCAGGACTGCGCCACTCAGGTGGCAGAGAAGCCCGGGGCGAGAGGGTTCTCCAGGCCGTGTTGCCAGAGCGGGCCTGGGGCAGAGCTTTACTACTGAAGCCGGCCACCATCCCTTCAACCCCCAAAAATCTGATAACTTATGATATACCCCAAATTTTAGATGTATCCATACCCTTTAAATTCACACTTTAAACCTTTGGTCACTTGTCTCCCCGTTGTTCATCCATTTGCTCAAGCAGGCGCCAGTAACGTCTCCATTCATTGGGAATGAGGTCCATTATTGTCACTGTTTTTGGCATATCAAATACACCACGGGAAGCTTGCCAGGCTCTGCTGTGGCTCTGGGTTCATCCCAGGGTGACTTTTTCTGTTGTTTTTTTTTTTTTTTTTTGCTTTTTTTGGGTCACACCCGGCAATGTTTGCGGGCTACTCCTGGCTCTGCACTCAGGAATTACTCCCTGGCGGTGCTCAGGGGACCATATGGGATGCCAGGGATTGAACCCGGGCCGGCCACATGCAAGGCAAATGCCCTACCCGCTGGGCTATCCTCCAGCTCAGGGGTCTTTTTCTATGTCTATCAGCCATCCAGGGCCCATGGGGGCAGAGCCCTGGGTGTAGACAAAGCCTGTCTCCTGTCTGCAACCTGCCTATGCAGCCAGGCACCGCAGCCACACCTGCAACACCTCGAGGGGCAGGATTAAACTTTAACCATTAATAAAGAAAATATAATTTTGCTGGAGTGATAGCACAGTGGGGAGGGTGTTTGCCTTGCACACGGCCAACCCTGGTTTGATCCCGGCATCCCTTATGGTCCTAAAGCACCGCCAGGAGTAATTCCTGAATGCAGAGCCAGGAGTGATCCCTGAGCATCTCTGGATGTGACCCCCACAATAAAAACAAAAAAAACTCTTGTGCAAAAAGTTAACAAATTTTCCAAAATGGTGTAGGAATTGTATTAAGATTGTAATGTTTGTGATAAGCTTCCTTGACCTTCTTGACAAGCTCGCTCCCCTTGTAAAGCGATTGACTGCTCAGCTGTCGCAGCACTGATTTTAGTGCATCCTCATCATTGCTGAGTTGTTGCGGGTCTCTGCGGACCACTGATCTCACACCGTGATTGTAACTGTCCCTGAACTTGTTAACTGAGTGATTTTTTTTTCCTATCTTGCTACACTTTGCTTGGAAGACCAAGGACAAAGATACCTGTAATGCTGGCGACTGAAGAAAACTACCATAAGCAAATCTTAAATTTTTCCTTGCCCCCAGTTAGGCCATTTTGTGTTGATTGGTCAGCTCAAAAATATCCTAAAATGTTCATCTTTTCCTGAGTGCCCAAGTCACCCTCTGCTCAGCCTCACCAACCTTCTCATCCCACTCATAACTGAATGCAAAGGTCGGTGTGAATCTCACTTTCCGATAGCACTCAAGACCCCTGGATGGGATTTCAAATGCCGAGGCGCAGTGCTGCTTTACCTGGGAATGGTTTCTGGACCAGCCTTAGTTCCTAAGTAATTGCCAGTGCCTGTTAATTAAGGAAATTAAAATTTTGCTTTTAAAATCAGCCCTCCTGGAACCAGAGGGATGGTGCAGCAGGTAAGGCGCTTGATTGCACGCAACCAACCAGGATTGTAGCCCTGAGCCCTCCAGGGGTGATCCCTGAGCCAGAAGTAAGCCTTGAGCATCGCCAAAAGCATAAAATCAGCCCTTCCAGAGTCACGTGCCCCGCTCCAGGGCTCCGGCGTGCCACAGCACAGCCTTGCTCTCTGCACATTTCTGAAGTGGCTGTAAGCTTCAAGCATGTGTCAGGACACGGAGCACTCAGGACCCCGTGTGCACCCGAGAAATCATGGCCAGCGTCTCATGATGGCTGCGTTGAGAGAGTCCAAGACAGGAAATATTTCCATGGACGTCCAGTCACCGTGAAGCAACAGTGCTCCCAAACCTCCCAGCTTTTCTCTGTTCACTAATCCTTTGAGTTGCATCCTGGAATTACTTTTGGAAAGCCATGTGCTTAAGAATCACGTGGAGGGGCCGGAGCTATAGTCCAGCGGGTAGGGCATTTGCCTTGCACGCGGCCGACCCGGGTTCAATCCCTGGCATCCCATATGGTCCCCGAGAACCGCCAGGAGTAATTCCTGAGTGCAGAGCCAGGAGTAACCCCCTGAACATTGCCAAGTATGACCCAAAAAGCCAAAAAAAAAAAGAGAGGAAGAATCACGTGGAAGTAAGGGCAACCACTGCACTGCAAGCACACACACACACAGATTATATGCACTGTGAGCACTCAAGCTTCGTATGTGCAGAGCGCCCTCCTCTGGGGTTAGAGGGAATTACTATTACCATGTGACTTCAACCATGCTGGTAGAAACCCTGAAACCATCTCAGAACTGGGTCTGAAAAGACTCTCCTGGGTTTGAACTGGAAATCGAGGGTAATTATTCCCCAGTCCTTCGCGGCTGTTTCCAGACAGAAAGTCAGATGCTTTCCCGCCTCAGTTTGGGAGGCGCCTGTCTCAGCCCTTGGCTGATGCTGAATTTCAGCATGTCACGGGATTGTCTTGACGTATTCTGAAGCTTGGACTGTGACGTCATTCTTGCTGACTATGGTGCTTTGCTGAAAGATTCTCAAGATTTTTTTTATTCCTCCGAAAAATGTTTTGACATTTTTAACTTCCACAATAAACTCCTCCAAGTACTCTTTCTCCTGAAGGAAGATTGCCTATAATTTTCTGCAGAACTTTTCAAGACTGAGTCGATGGTTTCAAAGTCTGACTTTGGAGAGTTGCAGTAGGAGACACACATGCACAGAATAGCGTTTGCGTACTGCAACTCCCAAAGAGGATTTAGCTGTCACACTCACACACAAACATACAGACACACAAACACACATAAGCACACACTCAGAGACGTGCTTAAGCACACACACACGCACACCGGGATGAGGTTGGCACCTCTGCCAGTCTGGCTGCCTGCCGGGCCCAGAGCCCTCACGTCAGGCCTGTTGGGCCTTTGCCCATGACCCGGCAGCCGTTGGTCCTCCTGACTCCAGGAAGGCCCCCATGGCTAGCCTAGCTGCGCGTGTGTGCTCTCCCCGTCCCTCTCCTGCCACCATGCGCTCGGAGTCCAGTGCCTCTTCTTCCTGAGAGGGCCCCTGTCGCGGCGTCCCTGTTGTCCTGCACTGCGCACCTGCTGTGCATGTCCAGCCTGCAAGGAGGGCTGCCTGGCAGAGTGGCCGGTGGTCTGTACTGAACAGTCGAGTAGCTGTGAGCGGATCTTCCAAACCTTCAGTCAGGCAAGGATGTATTTGAAAGATTGGCTAGTCACCTGGAATAAAGACCGTGGCCACCAGTGGGGACTCCAAGCCCTGGGGCCGTGCTGACCACTCTAGTTAGACAAAACTTGGGGCCACAGCAGTCAGGCACGTGCCTGGCACACATGAGGCTCCAAGTTCATCCCCAGGATCCGCCCCCGAAAAAAAAAAAAAGCAGATGTGAATCCAGAAGATTTGTACGCTGTGACATGTGTTCCCGAAAAGACTCTCAGAATCCTGATTGATGCCTTTCAAACTGTTCATTTTGTTGAAATGCACCTAGGCCAGTAGCCAAGAAAGGAGCGGAAATGCTCAAGTACTTTCTGGTGGGCTGAGCTGGGTTAGGGGTGGCGGAGCGGGGAGTTGATGTGGGTTTGTTTATTTGAGAGGGGTGATGGGCCGTGCCCGGCAGTGCTCTGGTCTTCCTACTGTCCACTGTTGGTGTTACTCGGGAGACCCTGGGCCATGCTGGGGACCAGACCAGAGTCAGCCGTGTTCAAGGCCTGAACCCTGGACTGTTCCGCCTCCCCTAAGTGCAGTTTCACTGTTGGCAGAGCCGGGAATCGGACCCCTGCACATGCAGGGGTGGACACTTCGCCTCCCGGACCCCGGGGCCCTGCGGTATGCAGGGGTGGGCGCTTTCTCCCAGACCCCTGCCCAGAACCGACCTTTTGCCCAGGGTTGTCACTGGCCCACTGATGGCTTCTCCTGTCCCCCCTCCCCTCTCAGGGACTTGTCTGCCGAGTCCGAGAGCAACATGCGACAGATCAACCAGGAGGCAGCACACCGGCGCTTCCGCTCTCAGAACACATCAGCGAAGACCTGGAGCCAGAGCCCGGCGAGGGCGGAGACGGCCCCGAGGTAGGAGGGTTCACCCGGACCCCGCGGCTCCTGCTGCGCCCCCAGCACTGTCTGAATGGTGGGGAGAGTAGGCTGGAAGGCACAGACCACGGTGGGACCTAGAACGTGCTGAGGGGGCACTGTCTAGGGGCATGGGCCCTGTCAGGCCATCTTGGCTGCACAGTTCATCTTCGTGTGTCTGCCCTGAGCTTAGTGGCCTGTGGCTTGGTTGGCTCACGGGTACAATGCTGTGAAAGCTTTTTATTTGTATGGGCTGGGGGTCATTGTGATGGCAGAGCAGGTTGGCAGCTGTCGGTTACCGACCAGGAGCCCCTCAGCAATCACAGAAGGTTCCCTTGAGGCCCCGTGACTGTTTCCCTCATAGACTCTCTCAAAGCTGCTTGTGCCTGGGCTCGTTATAGTTCACAGCAGCTCTGCACCCCCGTGTGAGTCTCAGCTGTCCGTGAGCGAGGTTCAGGCTGCTCTTCCTCCCTGCTCACCGGAGCTGCCTTCAGAAGCCTCCCAGAGAACGCATGTCCGCAAGCACTCAGAAACACACAGCCCCTGGAACCTGGCCTTCATGGCTAGAGTCTGGCCCTGCCTCTTCCCTCAGACCCACGAGCCTTGGGCAGGTGCTGCTCCGTGCCTCAGTTTCCTCATCTGTTAATTAGGGGACTCACCCCATCATGGGGTGCTTGCCCTGGCCTGTCTCCCGGGTTCCCGGTAAACACTCATTATGTTTGCCGTCCCAGTGACCTTCGTGCGTCTGTGTTGGGGAGGGGTCGGGGGACCCCTGCTTTCCCGCACCCGTCCCAGCTTCTCATTCTGTGCTAGCCTTGGGAGACCATCTCGGAAGAAGTGAATCTCAGCGGGGATGCCCCTCAGCCTGGCGCTGCCCCCTCCGCCGTCCTCCCGGTCGCTCGGACGAGCCCCCAGGACCTGTCTGACGAGCTGAGCCGGAGGCTGCAGATCCCCCGACTCCAACGGGGAGCAGTTCGGCTCCTTGATCGTAAGTCCCAGGCCCACGTGAAGACACGCTGTTCCGCCGCTGCACTTTGCTTTGCGAAAAGCCAAGGCTCTTGACTGCAAATCCTGGGCCAGAGTCTTGCAGCTTCCAGAAAACTCTGATCATTTCCTGGGTGCTTCCTGCCGGTGGGAAAGCCTGGGCGGGAAGTCACCAAGCCCGGGAGAGCCTTTCCTGACCTTCACCAGGCCGGGGGTAAGCTGAGCAGGCTTCCTGGCTGGCTTTCGCCATGGGGCGTTTCTTTCTCCGGCTGAAAGCGCCCATCTTGTGCCCTCATCACACAGGGTCTGTTCTTTCCCAGGGCTGGGGGCTGCCTCCACCTCACATAGGGCCTTAGGAACGATACTCAGAAGCTTTATGTTCCCTGATCGGAGCCGGGGTGAGATGCAAAAGTGTCCTTCCCAAGGCACACTTAGAACACATCTCCTGAGGCCCAGAACAAATCCTTCCGAATTCCAGAAGCTTCCACTGGTGGGGGTGGGGGGCATGGTTCAGGGGTTGAAGCCCGGATGAGAAAGGGCAGAATTCCCCTCACATTTGACCAGGCAGCGCAGTCAGGACATGTAGGACATTGAGAACACACTTAGTCTCGGTGTTTCTTAAGAATTCTGCGTGCAGGGGCCAGAGAGATAGTTCAGTGGGTAGGGCACTTGTCTTGTACACAGTCAACTAGATTCAACCCCAGCATCCCATATGGTTCCCTGAGTCTCCAGGAGTGATTCCCTTAGTGCAGAGCCAGGAGAAACCCTGAACATCGCTGGCTGTGGCTCAAAAACAGGAATTGATTTGAGCAGGCACTGAGGGAGACCCATCCCCCCCACACACACGGAGTCCCACACAGGGTGCAGAGTCAGGGAGGTGTTGCAGCACGTGTTCCTGACGCCCGGTCCTTCCCTCCCACAGCAGAGAGAGCCGTCGAGGCTGAGGTCCTGCAGCGTCACGGATGCCGTCGCTGAGCAGGCACACCTGCCGCCGTAACCCCCGCTCCTTCCCGCCCTCCTGCCCCCTCTGTCTCCGCTTGTCTTGGCGCCGTCGGGGCTCCTCCCAGGAGTTCTTCCTGTGCCAATCGCCCTGCCTTGGCCACGTTGCCCAGTCAGAGTTGCCGGCACCAAAGTGTCTGTAACGTGCCTGCACAGCCTTAGTTTCTCGCCCTAACGACCACCCATCAAGATGGTCCAGTGCACCCAAACAACTCCCCAAATGGCTTCCACAGGGCTGACCTGCTGCTCATATGCCCACCCTGTGCCGGGCCTTAAGCGCCATCTCCCTCGCCTCTGGCCGCTGTTTTTGTGTTAAAGTGATAGTGGGGCCGAGGATTGGCTGCAGCCTAGATCACTTGCCTTGGCACGTGTGAGGCCTTGGGTTCCATCCCCAGCGCGGCAGAAGTGAAATTAGAAAGCAGCCCCCTCCCCTTCCCAGCTTTTTGCTAATTTAGTCACTAAGGCTGTGCCCCTGTGACCTGAGTCTCAGGAACGGGCCACTCCCTTTAACAGGAAGAACTCTTCTGGGTTGGTAGCAAGTCGTCTTTTCGTTACTAATGGCTAAACTCTTAACCCCACAAACGCTCTGCGCTGCTTCTCTACAAGGCAGCTCTGCGGCCGTCCCCACGCAACCAGTTTCCTCGGCTCACGGCAGAGAGAAACACCAGGCGGTGCTTTGTAATACCTGGGATATGATCACAATGAGTGTTCAGGCAGGCCAGGGTGCAGACCTAAGAGATAGTTGTCCTCGCGTCTTGTGGCCTTAGCAGGTTAGCGTTGGTGTCTGACCAGGACTTTCTTTCTTCACTGCTGCAAACCCTTGATCTTGTGTAGCACTGAGGGGGATGAGGTGGAGTGGAAGGGGTTTGTCTAGATTTTACAATATTCCATCCCCCTGTCTTGCTCGATTTTGGAGGCTATTTGCATCTCGGTTTTTAGCCCATCTCTGTAACGAACGAGAACACTAGTCCACAGGCATCAGTGAAATAATAGCTCCGGTTGTGGCTTACGCTGAACTGGCTCACGAAGAAATGTGACCAAAAAACTGTTCTGTCTGGGATGACTTCAGTTATGGTCTCCCCAAAATCAGAGCAGTCAGCTGTGTTGGGCTGGGAACAGGTGCCTCCCCAGTGATTGGGGGTAGGGGCTAATTCTTGGGAGTGGTTTATTTTATTTATTTGTTTGTTTGTTTTTGCAAAATCAGCCTTTTTCTTGACCAAAGTTCATTTTCCTGGAAACTACAATTGCTTCCTCCTTGTATTCAGTGAAATTATCAACTCCCTGAACTGTTTTTGTTTATTTGGGGCCACACCGGCAGTTTTCAGGGCTCTGTGCTCAGGGAATGCCCCAGGCAGTGCTCGGGGGACGCAAGGGGGTTCCGGGATAGAACCCCAGTCACCCACATGCAAAAGCAAGTTCCGACCTGCTGTGCGGCCTCTCCAGCCTCACTGCTTGAGTTTGTCATTGAGTCGATCTAAGATTTCATTGCTGATGTGTCTGCGGCAGGGGGCAGAGCCATGATCATTTTCTGTGGGTCTGCAGGAAGGCGCCTCGCACTGCTGCACTGTCCACTCGCTGCCCACCTGACTCGGACTGTGAGCTCGCCCTTCTTGGTGGGTGGCAGCTCTCTGCTTCCGTCTCTCTGGCCACGGTGGCGGGGCTGCTTCTCTGGGACAGGCTGGATGTCCCGCCTCGCTGCCGCTGTCTGACTGCTGATGAAGCAGTGGGTGCCCCCCACCAAGTGCATTTCACTGATGTCCATTGTCCTTTAACAGCCCAGCGCCCCTGCTAGGAGAGCACGGTCGTCCACTGTCACGGGCGGTGAGGAGCCAACGGTAATGACACCCCTGGAAGGAGCCAGTAGGCAGAGCAGTGGGTGGGTTGGCACGGTGTGTTCGCTGCCTGTTTACCCGTTGTCCCTTTTAGAAGACCACAGAGAGATCGGCTCCATGGTGGTCCAGAGTTGCACATGCTGTTTGATTTTTTTGTCTTATTTTTTTGTTTTTGTTTTAGAGGGTAAGTAAGCCACACCCGGCAGTGCTCAGGGCTTATTCCTGGCTCTGTGCTCAGGGGATCACACCCAGCGGTGCTCATGGCTTAGGCCTGGCTCTGTGCTCAGGGATCACACACGACAGTGCTCAGGGCTTAGGTCCTGGCTCTGTGCTCAGGGATCACACCCGGCAGTGCTCAGGGCTTACTCCCCTGGCTCAGGTGGGGCTTGGAATACTAGGTTTGGAGCTATGAATTGAACCGAGATTGTGTGTGCAAAGCAAGCTCCTGACCCCTGCACTTCTCTCTCCAGCCCGGTGCTGCTGTTTCAAACCTCACGCGTACTTGTCATTCTCAAGCACTGGGTGAAGCAGAGAGAGCTATGGGGGGTGGGGGGGGTCACTCTAGTTTAAAGAGGAGCACGGCCCTACTCGGGTTGAGCATATCGCACTGGACCATGTAGAATGTGTTTCCTTTTCAGGCCTGGCCTCAGAGCAGCTTCGGTTGTGTAGGGAGAGAGGGGCAGCTTCCTGGCTCAGGGGCCGCCCGGGAGACCCCCAGGAGCCACATGTCCTTTCACACCTGGTTCTGAGTTGTGCCCGGCCACCCCACCTGTGTACTTCATGTCCCAACCTCCAAATACCAGGCCTCAGGCCGGGGTATGGGTCAGTGATGAATACTGACCTCACACGCCCTCGGCCTGGGGCTGTGGGCACAGGAGCCCAAGAACTTGGTCTGCTACAAGGACTCGGCAGGCCCAGGAATTCTCACGGGGTGCGAGTGAGGAGGATAGCGAAGAACTTTAAAAGGCCCAGGGAAAATGCCTCTTGAGGCCAACTCCACGATTCTTACCGTTCGGTGTTTTGAGTGGTTTCTAGTGTTGGTACTTATCGGTAACTTAAGTTTACTGTTGTTTTAATGGACTCTTTTCTCCCAGACCTTCGGTTTATCTTTGGGTTTATCTTTGGACACTGTGCCCAGTGTCCAGTCCCTGTTGTGTTCCCTGTGCCTGCTGCGAGTCCCTCGGTGCCGTTCACAGTCCCTGATTCAGCACGATGCTCCGCTCAGCGGAGGGTGACGTTGCTGGACACTCACACTCAGCACCAGGCACGGGAACCTGATGCTGGCTGTCAGCAGGGCGGCCCAGAGTAAGGAACTAAACTGCTGGGATTTCCACAAAAGTCACGTGTTGGGAGGACCAGGCACGGGAATTCAGGAAGCTCCGAATGACAGAGTGTCCCCGAGTCCTGCTCCAACACGTTCTGTAGGAGCAGGACACTCAGTCCGTGACAGTCCGCGCATGGGGTGGTGGTTACGGGGATGGCTGCGGGGTGCCCTCTCTCGTGAGAGTGTGTTCCTTCACCCCAGAACATGCAGTCGAATCAGAGCCTGGTGGGATCCGAAAGTGACGGGTGAGCCGAGCCCGGGCGCAGGAGAGAGTCCTCCAGGCGTGGGGACCTCAAGACCCCACCAACTCCTCACAGTCCATCCGCGTTAGGGGCATGTTGGCACTTATGCAGAGTGAGCTTCGTTCTGTTCTCACCCGAATGTGTCCTTGTGGCCACTCAGTGGCTGCAGCTGGCGGGCAAGTAGCAGTGTGGGTGGAAGGCTGTGGAGCGTGGAGTGTTCGAACAGACAGCGTGCGCATGTGAGCGGACCTGGGGCTGGCCACCTTGTTTCGTAACAGTGGTACAGAATGTACACTTGGGCACGTGCACAGACACACACAGACACAGATATAGGTAGACACACAGGCAGACACGCAACCACAGACACAGATATAGATAGACACACATGCAGGCGCTCAACCACAGACACACAGGCACAGACGCAGCAGATACAAACACGCACATACATGCATACACAAACACACATGTACACACAGAGGTGGAGCGACCAAGCTGGCTGCTGTCTCCAAAGCTGGACCCCACGTAACTGTCTGATTGGAAGCCGAGTCCTGCCCCTGCCTTCCCTGACCATGGGGGGCTCCCCAGAGCTGAGCACAGGATGAGCCCTACCGAGAACCCAGCAGTGACTCTCCATGTCGATGGGCGAGAGAACCTGGCAGAGCTTATAGCCTATTCCATACTCCTGCTTTTCCGGGACAACACATCCCTTTACTGGTGGACAGTGAGCCAGTGACAGGAAAACCATAACACGCGCCACCCACATGGGGGTCCACGTCTGACAGGCCCCTGATTTTCATTTCTCCGTCGCCCACACGTGCCCGTCCCAGCAGTGCTCAGAGATGCGTCTGTGTCCTAGAACAGAATGTTATAAAGGCCAAATGGGTTTTCCACATAACTAACCACGCAGAGGGCAGACAAGCAGCAGGTCTCAGCTGACGGTCCATGTCGGCGGAGCGTGAGCCACAGCAGAGCAGGGGTAGTGTATGGCCAGACTCTTCTTGGACGCTGGGTATTGCTGGTGGTAACGCAGCTGGGCGGTGTGTTTGGGACCTAGGTGAGAAGGAGCCTGTGGAGGGCTCTGGTGACCGTGCTCCGGCCAGCAGGAGGCCAGGGAAAGCATCTTCCCGCATCTGAAGCCGCTTCCCTGCACCTGGGCTGGGTCTGCCTGGTGCAGCTTCCTGTGTCCCTGCTGATGCGTCTGGGCCCAGGCCACTGTGAGCTCAGGCAGTTACGTGCAGGAAGTGTCTTGGGCAGAGCTCAAGGGAGCAGCCACTCAACTTCAGCACAAAGTTGTCTCAGGTCACCTCACGGGCCAGTGAGCATGTCTTAGCAGCAGCCTTGGAGGCCGCGTGCCCTCGGGCCAGCCGGCTCCTCTGGAGGTGCTGGTGGATCAGGCGTGAGGGCTCGGGCACTCATTAGTTGGCAGCCTTGCTGCCCGTTCCTGCCAGCGCAGGGTCTTTGGGCACCTGAGGAACCCCTGGCCCTCTTTGTCAACACACATGATCGGTCTGAGCACAGGGAGAAGATGGGGCTAGAGCAAGAAGCCCCCACACACACCTGGGGGGCCAGCAGCTCCCCAGATCCTTGTGACGAAGAAGGTGCCCACACTAAGTGGCTTCCTTTCTTGGCCTCCCAGAAGGTCATCTCTGCTTGGGCCTCTTGTTTCTCTCCCACTCGCCCATGAGGCCCAGGGAGGCGCTGGGCCAGCCCTGGCCTCTGGTGTGCCCAGGAGACACACCTTGCTACGCCACAACCTCTCCTCCCGACACACAAAAGTGTCTCTTGAATCCCTTGGTGGTCTCTCTGGATTGTCTGCACCCATGGACACATCTCTGGCCTGGAAATGTCCAGGCATCCTTTGTCCGTCATAGCTACAAGCTCCATGTTGGCTTGATGGTTGCCTGACCTGAGAGTCCAGCGCAGCCCGGGGAGTCTGACCTGGGCGCTGGGTGCTCCCCTGCTTTTTGGGGGAGCGTAGGAGAGGCATAGTGTCCCCCTGAAACTGGCCGGCATGGGGAGGCACAGTGGGCCCCTTCCAGGATGAGGCACCTCACAGCATCTGAAGTGTGTGTGTTTGGGGGAAGCACATGACATCCTTTCCCACATGATATAATTCCACCTGATCACCTTGGCAGCAGCTTATCCTGTGTGAGACCCTCCCTGAGGGCCTTGGAACTCCTGGAAGAATGTGGGCAATCCCAGGGCTGGTGGGGAAACTATCTAAACGCAGATTTGAAGCTATTATGATCTGTCACTGTTTTCTGAGATTAAGGTGTGGGGTAACCCCCTCAAAAAAAAAAAGGTACTTTGTCTAGAGAAAAGGTATTACTGATAATTTCTCTGGGTGCACATTGCTTTGTTAAATGGGTCAGGAAGCGAATGCATTCTCTCCAATAATGATGATTTCTTACGCAAACAGCCGTCAGTGGCCTATGTACATACCACGCCGGGCCTCCCGTCAGGCTGGGAAGAGCGGAAAGATGCTAAGGGACGTACATACTATGTCAATCATAACAACCGAACCACCACGTGGACTCGGCCTATCATGCAGGTGCGGCTCTGCCACGGACGGCGCACCCCAGGCGGGCGCCGAGACATACATGAACCCCACTGCTGCCGAGGCTTCTGCTCTGGGGAACCCGGGTTCGAGAAACTTTTTCTCATAAATAAATAGATAAATAGATAAATAAATAAATGCATTCATCAGGCATGATCCTGGCCTTTGGAGGAATCAGAGTCCCAAATCAGTCTTTTTTTTTCTACATGGATTTCTATTTTTCCAATGCTGGGGGCTAGTCTCCAGGGTCTTACAAGTATCCAGCATGTGTGCTCTCATAATTTGGAAGAGGGGCGGCATCAGGGTGGTCTCCAGATACTGCTCAGGGACCCACTCCCACAATATCAGCCAACCAAGCCAAGCATTACCATTCTGCCTGAGCCCTGGGTGCAAAGGGACCTCGGGAGCCGCCCCCAACCCCCCCCCCCTGCTGGGGGAGTCCTGTAGTGCCAGGGATTGAGCGTGATTCTTGCATTTGCACAGCATGCACCCCTCTTTCCCCAGACCAGAGATTGGGGTGGGGGCACACTTGGTGGGGGTCTCCTCCATCTCAGTTGAGGCTCAGGGGTCCGTCCTGGTGAGGCTCAGGGCACCATGCAGTAACCAGGTTTAGACGGGGGCCTCCTGCGTGCAAAGCACCAGCCCATTACACTCTGTCTGGACCCGGTGCAGTTTTGTTTTTTTGTTTAATGTGCCCTGGAATCTGTTTTCTAAGCAAGAGTCAATTATAATGGCAGCTTCGGTCCCACCCCGCCCCCTCTTTCCCCCTCGGGCTGGCCTTCATGGCAGGGCCCATGATTCATTTTTGTTTCCCATGAATGTTTTTGTCTCCCCTGCGCTACCCATTATTATATCTAATTGTTTCCTCCATGCCGTCAGCAGGCCCGGCCTCTCGTTATCGCTGGCCGTGTTGTGGTTCGGGGCCCAGGCGCCCCTGTCACACGGCCGGCCGGGCCCTCCGATGAAGCTAACTTGTTTTTGCCTCCGAAATAGCTCGCCGAAGACGGTGCGTCGGGATCGTCCTCACACAGTAACAACCACCTAATCGAGCCGCAGATCCGCCGGCCCCGTAGCCTCAGCTCACCAACTGTAACTTTATCTGCCCCCTGGAGGTGAGAAGGCTGCCGGGGGCATCTTTCCCTGTGGCTCCCTCGTCCTCTCTCGTCCTCTCGCCTCTCTCCCTGCCGGGCCGGGCACAGCAGCCCGTCCGTCCATCCGTCCATCCGTCCGCGCTTTGCTCGGCCACGCTGCTGCTTGCAGCCAAGGCCTGTCCTCATGGCTTCTCCGTTCCGTCCAGTTTCCATTCCCGGACGACTGGGGCTGCGGCCGTGGGGACTGTGCTGGGTGGGCGCCCTCTTTCTCTCAGAACTTCCTCCATCCTTGTGTTCTGCTCCTTCTCCGCTGTCTCCTCATGAGCTCCGCGTCACTGCTTCTCTCGGGCCGGCCAGCCGGCGAGCCGCTGCTTGGAACTTTGTTCTCCGCCCAGGGGGACCGTCTTCATTGTGTCCAGGCTCATGTGTTTCGTGCCTGTGCCCACCCCACATTCTCTCTCTCTCTCTCATGCCTCCCACATCCTCACTGGGCCTCTGCTTGTGCCTGTGGATTAACTTCACATCCCAGAGAAACTGGAGAGCCCGGAGTGGTGGGGTCACACTCCCACCTGTTCTGTGCCTCACTCATGTTGGGGAGGCGGGGGTGATCGCAGCCAGGCAGGAGGTGCTGCTCAGTGGGCAGAGACGGGGTCCGGGGGTCCTGAGCACGCAGTTCCCAGTGGCCGTCTCGCCCGAAGGGAGGCTTTGCCATCTGTGCTCTGCAGAGTGGGCCGGTGCGTTTCCTTAGACTGTGAGCTCTTCCAGAGCAGGTTTTGCTTTTTTCTCCATGGCGCCTCCAGCCGCCCACGGGTCCAGAGTGGATGTGCTGGGTAGCTGGCGCCCATGACGGTCACCTTCTATGTTCGTGAGACGGGAGATGAAGTGAGAGGTGGACGCAGGTGTCCGAGGTGCTTTCCCCAAAGGTCCATCTGGAGAGAAGCGCCCATTCCCAACCCCCGGACCACTTGGACACGGTTGGTGAAGGCGCGGGCCAGGTGTTCTAACGCTGGTTATTGTTCCTTAGGGTGCCAAGGACTCACCCGTCCGGCGGGCTGTGAAAGATACCCTTTCCAACCCCCAATCCCCACAGCCGTCACCTTACAACTCCCCCAAACCACAACACAAAGTCACACAGAGCTTCCTGCCGCCCGGCTGGGAGATGAGGATCCGCGCCAACGGCCGGCCCTTCTTCATCGACCACAACACCAAGACGACAACGTGGGTAAGGCTGTGCTTTCGGCCAGGGGCTCCCGGCCAGTCCCTGAGAAGCCCCTCTTTCGCCGGACAGAGGGAGGGTCTTGGGCATCTGGGACATCCGCCAGTTTCGGGCAGACCCCCAGTCTCCATAGCGCTCAGGAAAAGTGACCACCGGACAGGTCTGCTGTTGAGGATGGTCAGTGCTGGGCTTTCATTTGCTTCCACCTCCCGCTGCACTTCCGTTCAGAACCTTCCTCTCTGATGGGGCCATTTTCTGTCCCTCTTTTCTCTCTCTGTCGGGCGCCTTTAACTCATTCCTCATTGTGGCATCCAGCAAGTTTTCACACATTGTCACCACCTGGCGTCCCTCTGCCGTGGGCAGGACTGTGGCGAAGGGCCTGGGCCCTACCAGTTGGTGGCGCTGTTCCACGTGTGCGGGAGAATGGCCGTGGCTGGGCCCTTGCTCTCGGCCTGAACTCTGATATGTCGACTCAGACATGGGGCGCCCACAGCGGGCCTCCGAGCCCCAGAGCCCACCATCACACCGTCGAGAGGGATTGGGATGTCAGGGATGCTTCTGCCCCTCTCCAGGCCGGGGTCCAGCCACACGTGGCTCTTGGTTTCTGCTTCCTGTGTCAGAGGTGAAGCTTCCCTTCTCGCCCCGGGTCCCGTGCCACTTGTCTGGGGACACATGAATTCATGTTCTTGGGCTGTGCCCCCTGCTTGGATGGTAAATAGTATCTCAGGAGAGTTAGCCGAGCTGTACTGTCACTGGGAGACCCTGGAGCTTGGGCCTGGGCCAGCAGTGGACACTCGCTTTCAGTCCCCTTTTAAGGGAAGACCTCCCCCCCACTCCTGCCTGGCGTGTCCAGTGGCCAGACAGCTGTGCTGCAGCTGGGCCCTGTGTTCCCCAGGGCTGTCCGTCCATCCTGGACAACCACATGTCTGCCAGCAGGTGGTGCTGCATAAGGGACTCCCCACACAGCCTTGTCTCCCCCGGGGGCTCTGCACTGGTCAGGACCTGCTGGACACTCAGCATCCTCGATTCCCGGCCTCTCTGTCTCTCCACACCCCGTCCCGACCACCGCCCCGTCTCTCACACATGTCCAGACTCCCCGACTGCTTCCAGCCTTCTTCCAGGGAGTAGCCCGCCAAGGGGGCCTGTTGTTCTGCCCTGGTGGCTTGACTTTAGTAACCCCCTCATTCCTTCCATGGACATCTGAAAGCCAAAGGGGTCGCTCTGCATCCCCTTTCAGTCGGGAGAGAAGGTTCCCGGTGTGTGGTGGGCAGGATGCAGGGACGAGGTGGGCGGGAGCTTGAGGTGGAAACTGCAGCCCTGAGCCTGGTTCTCCGTTGGTGCTTCTCCCTGGAAGAGGCCTGGGGCTGCCCTCTGGCATGGCCCCCCTTCTCCCCTGCCACTGCCGAGATTTCCGATCGTCAGCCAGAAACAGGCTGCAGTAGGGGCAAGGGTGGTCTTGTGGACACGGCTGGCTCCAAATGTGGTGCTCGGACCTTCCTCTGTGAGCTGCAATTTCAGTCCTTCCTGCAGGTCCACGGGTTCGTCTGCCGTGGTTCTCACCCTGCACATCCTGTGCCGTGGCCTGGTCTGGGTTTCCAGCTGTCCCTTCTCACCTGGAAGCTTGTTAGTGACCCGTTTAGCATTTCGCTCTTGGAGCCGCATTTTGTGGTGACTGCTCCGGGAGAACATTTCAGCAGCAGCTGGAAATCCCACCAGTTGCTAACCTTCTCCAGTGAACTCAGATGTACGCCCCTCTGCGTTCCCTCCCCCCTACCCCCGCTGAGCGGGACCCCCGTCCCTTGCCCCTTTATTTTCTCAGAGGCAGAGGGAGAGATGGAACAGGTTTGCTTAAGATCTGTTGGGGTTGGGGGTTGCTTTGTTTTCTTGAAGAGAACAAATGAAAGGATATGTAGCTCTTCTTAGATCACAGTGGGTTATTTTCCTCCCCTTGAAACATCACGCTTACAAAGTCGTTCATGATGACTTTCTGCAGGCACTCAATATTCCAGCCCATCCCACCACCAGTCACCTCCCTCCACCATTGTCTCCATTTTCCCTACCATCCCTCAAGCCCGTCCTCATTAGCAGACCCACAATAATCAATTTTCTATTGCTTGTTACCACCAACTTTAACAGAATGATTAAAGAATATTTCCATAGGAGAAAATAGGTGAACATTTGTGATGTCTCACCGTGGGAACATCAAGTCCTTGCGGAGGGTTTACTAAGCTGTTGCTGCCAGTGAAGCTTCTGTGTTAATGTTTTTGATAGTGGAGACTGGTTGGCTTCTACGTTACCTCCTGAGATGTCAGTGTTGGAGAGTTTGGAGATGGCACATGGTTGCAGATGTGGCCGCACACTCCAGAAAAATCCAGAATATTTCACGGGCAGTCTGAGGACCTGCACGTTTCGTGGGTCCGGGGAGACTTGGTAGAACAGGTTGAGGAAAGCGAAGCCTTTCCCGTCCTTCCCTCCAGCCCTGCTCTTGCTCCTTGTGCAGTGCATCTGCGGGGGTGTCTCCTGGTCCCCCAGTTGAGGAGCGAGGCCTTAGACATGTGAAACAGACCTTTGAAACCAGTGAGGAGGGGAGCAAGCAGGCGGCTCACCAGAAGGACCCTGGCGCCAGCAGGGCCACGTCCCTTTGTCCCCACCTGGCCGTCCCTTTGTTCCTGGGATAGGAGCCTTCTCGGAAGGCTTCACCATGGAAACATCCGAGAGATTGCAGAAAGCCCCCAGGGTGTCTTTCTGCAAAGACAGTGACTGCTCTGGCTTGCAAGAAAGCTGAGACCTTGATTAAGTTCCGCTGCTGCCCAGGTCCAAACTAATGCATACCACGAGGCCCTGGAGGGAAGGAGCACGTCCCCCGCCCGCCCCTACTCCGGCCCCTCCTGTCCTTCCTGCTGGAGCTGTCAGTGCCCCAAGGTGAGTCCTTCATTGCCCTCCCAGGATCATCTTCTTGCCTTTGGTTTAAATTTCTTTCCATTGTGTTTCTCACTCGTGATCTCCTGTGAGTCCCTCGGGCAGTTTCTGACCTGGTATCCGTCACTCCCGGGAGACCTTCGTGCCTTTGGCTCCATCAGCCTCCCAGGTTTCCTGGAGGACCCAGAGAGAGGTGCTGAGTCAGCAGCACCCCTAGCCCAGGAGCTGGTTTTGACACTTGCTGGTCTGACAATGACAGGCCAACCAAGCCGCCCTCTCTCCCGGGGTCTCCAGGGGGCTTCCTTTAGGCCTGTGAAACCAGGTGCTGTTCAGACTGCACATCCCCTCTGTACTTACATCTCAGCTGCTGCCGTATTCCTCATTTATTTTCTCCAGATTGCTAGCTTGTTGACAACCCCCATGGCCAGCTATCTTCCCCTGTGGCTGTGAGAGTGAGGTGGGCAAGGCCGGAGAGCCCACCCTTCAGAGCCCGTCCCTGTGTGTGTATGAGCAGGCTCGGGGTGAGGCGGCTCCAGCCAGCAGACCACAACATGCCCAGAAGACCTGGGGGCTGGCCCTGATCTTCGACAGCACAGACACAATTGCTTGTCCCCTGGCTGCCTGCAGCCCCTCTGGCCTGTTTGCGTGGCCAGTGGATGGTGCTAGAAACACCAGGAAGAGGCTCCCGAGACCTGCACTGAATCCCTCGTGGTCAGTGACTCCAAAGCTCAGCAGCTTCACAATCCCCAGCCCAGCCCAGAGCTGGCCTGGAGGAGGTGGCCACTATGGGATGAAACTGTCCACACCCGTCCAGGTGCCGGCCCTCTCAGCCCTCCTACAGTCTGTCTGTCCACACCTGGCCAGGTGCTGGCCCTCTCAGCCTCCCTACAGTCTGTCTGTCCACACCGGCCAGGTGCCGGTCCTCTCAGCCTCCCTACAGTCTGTCTGTCCACACCCGGCCAGGTGCCGGCCCTCTCAGCCCTCCTACAGTCTGTCTGTCCATACCCGGCCAGGTGCTGGCCCTCTCAGCCCTCCTATAGTCTCTCTGTCCACACCCGGCCAGGTGCTGGCCCTCTCAGCCTTCCTACAGTCTGTCTGTCCACACCCGGCCAGGTGCTGGCACTCTCAGCCCTCCTACAGTCTGTCTGTCCACACCCGGCCAGGTGCTGGCCCTCTTAGCCCCTCCTACAGTCTGTCTGTCCACACCCGGCCAGGTGCTGGCCCTCTCAGCCCTCCTACAGTCTGTCTGTCCACACCCGGCCAGGTGCTGGCCCTCTCAGCCCTCCTACAGTCTGTCTGTCCACACCCGTCTAGTGCCGGCCCTCTCAGCCCTCCTACAGTCTGTCTGTCCACACCCGGCCAGGTGCTGGCCCTCTCAGCCCTCCTACAGTCTGTCTGTCCACACCGGCCAGGTGCCGGCCCTCTCAGCCCTCCTACAGTCTGTCTGTCCACACCCGGCCAGGTTCTGGCCCTCTCAGCCCTCCTACAGTCTGTCTGTCCACACCCGTCTAGTGCTGGCCCTCTCAGCCCTCCTACAGTCTGTCTGTCCACACCCAGCCAGGTGCTGGCCCTCTCAGCCTTCCTACAGTCTGTCTGTCCACCCCCGGCCAGGTGCTGGCCCTCTCAGCCCTCCTACAGTCTGTTTGTCCACACCCGGCCAGTTGCTGGCCCTCTCAGCCCTCCTACAGTCTGTCTGTCCACACCCGGCCAGGTGCTGGCCCCTCTCAGCCCTCCTACAGTCTGTCTGTCCACACCCAGCCAGGTGCTGGTCCTCTCAGCCCTCCTACAGTCTGTCTGTCCACACCCGGCCAGGTGCTGGCCCTCTCAGCCTTCCTACAGTCTGTCTGTCCACACCGGCCAGGTGCTGGCCCTCTCAGCCTTCCTACAGTCTGTCCACACCCGGCCAGGTGCTGGCCCTCTCAGCCCTCCTACAGTCTGTCTGTCCACACCCCAGCCAGGTGCTGGCCCTCTCAGCCCTCCTACAGTCTGTCTGTCCACACCCAGCCAGGTGCTGGCCCTCTCAGCCCTCCTACAGTCTGTCTGTCCACACCCAACCCCTCCTGTAGCCGCTGCTCACTGAGTTTGTCCTCAACTTCCGCCAAGATTAATAATCTTCCAAAGTTTGTTTCTGGGGGCCAGAGAGTACAGCAAGTGGGGCACCTGCCTTGCCTGTGTCCAACCCCTGCACCCAAAGGGTCTCCTGAGCTCCACCAGGAGTGATCCCTGAGCGAAGAGCCAGGAGTAAGCCCTGAGAACCCCTGGGTGTGCCCCAACCAAAAAAGAAAAAATTGGTTTCTTTTTGTGTGCGACAGTTGCCAATTCTGAAACTCTGCCCCTCACTTCTAATGCAGAGACACGCGTGGCTCTTCTGGCCACGTGGCACACTTGTTCACAGCCCTTCCGAGTGTCACGTCACTTATATGCTGTACAACTCACCCATTTGAGATAGAAAATGGTTCCAAGCCGCCTCCGAGCCGTGCAGCCATTACCATAATTAACCTGGGACAGTCCCACGGACACTCTGCAGGCCTCTGTCATTCTGTCTACTGGTGGTTTCTCATGCATCCGGGGAGAGGGACAGCTGTTTCCAGGTTTATGCCAGGTATTTCATTTTCTTGATGTGGGAAATACTGAAGCAGAAGGACCTTTTGGTCATTGGACAGCAGCAGAGACTTCAACAGAAATTAAACAGGTTCTTAGGCGGTTTCAATGGCCGCGTTGTAGGTGGTGTTGGTTTTCCCTCCTGGGCTTGTCTGGTCCACCTGTTCCTCTGAGACTCAGAGTTTGTTTGCTGCTGTTTACTGGGAGACTGTGAATCTGAGTCTGTGACGTACAGGGGCAGCTCCACGGACTCCGGGTCCGAACCTTCACTCAGGTTCCGGTTCTTCTGCGCTGACTCTTCCAGGCCCGCTGCTTCCCTCTGCAAGGACAGAACATGCCCACATTCTGCTCTTCCGTTCCGTGGGTACCTTGTGGGCCTCAACCATTCAGTCTAAGCTCTTGCACCCTTGGAAATCTTGAGCCATTTGTGGGGTTCTCATGTGCAGAACTCAACCCTGAGCTCTGTAAAGCGGGCGGGCCGGACCCGCAGAGGCGGCAGCGTCCTTGCTCCCACACTAGCTTGGGACAGACAGACTGCGTCGCTGCTTTCATTACGGGGGTGGAAAAGGGGAGTTGCAGGGACGCCCGCACCCCTACATCTCCACCTCCCCACTTGGCACCCCTCTTCTGCTTTCCAACGCGGCCTCTCTGCTGGCTCCCCTTCGTCCTCTGCTCAGGGGCCTGTCGAAATGGTGACCAGCCCTTCAGGTGCATAATCTTCCTCCCCTGCTTCCGCTCACAACAGGGGCGAAGGACAGACTTCTTCCTGGCGTGGCCAGCCAGGCTCCCCGTGCAAAGATGGGAACCCGGCACCCATGCAGGCAGGCAGCACCCTGCACAGACCACCCGGTGGACTTGGAGCACCCAAACCGCAGATGTTCAGGAGCCTGTGGCGCCCCCAGAGGCACGCCTAACACCTACCGCCTTTCACGTTTCTCTTGCAGGAAGACCCACGCTTGAAATTTCCAGTGCACATGCGGTCAAAGGCACCTTTAAACCCCAATGACCTTGGCCCTCTTCCTGTGAGTACGCTGGACCCGCTGGACCCTCCAAAAGCACTGGGTCCCTCTCCTGCCCTGTGGACCTCTTTGGAGAAGATAGGACCTGCCCTCTCTCGCGCTTGTTGGGTCCCGCTTCTGGGTGCTGCCAGAGAGAAGCAGGTCCAAGTCTCAGGATCTGTCTGGTTCAGCACCCAAGAAACTCCCCAGGCTTCCCGGTGACTGAGGACCTGGGGCCCAGCCCTCAAGCTGTCCCTCCATCAGCAGCCACACCCTGTCCTGGCGCTGGGTCTCCAAGTCCCAAGTTAGCCACGGGAGTGACAGCAGTGAAAAGAAAAAGGCATCAGAGAACAGCGGGGTCAGCAAGTCTTGGGTCCAGCCAGCTCTATGGGGCTCTCGCCCTAATGCCCATTTACGATATTTGCAAGCCTGACCCTTCTTGGCTGGTTGTCGGGGGGACAGGAGTAGATGGGGAGTTGCAGTTGAACTGTTGTCTCCATAGCGGATTGTAAAGGACACTAGGAAGTGTCCCTCCTGGTGGCCACCTTAGTTAACCCTGCCAGAGGTGGGAAGGGGGTTAGCTAAGCGGTGAACAACTTGTTATGACCCTTTTTCAGCGGAAGAGACGGGGCTGGGGAGGGAGGCAGGTATGTTCGCGTCAGGACCTCCCTGCCCTGGGGAATGGTCTGGCAGCGGCGTCCACTGCTGGCAGCTGAGGGTTCTGGCTCTGTTCCCTGGGCCGGCGAGATGTTCCTCCATCTGCTCAGAGTGTCTGAACATGAGTTGAGAGCAGGAGAGTCGTCCGACTCTGGGTTTGGGCCAGCGAGCAGGATGTCACAGCCACCTGCCCTGGAACCTGGCCCGGCTCCAGGCGCTGAGTGAACAGTGGGGACTGCCGGTGACTGAGGCGCCTGCTCTAACACTGCGATATTAACCTGCACCCCCCCCCCCCCAAACTCGGCGAGTGCCTCAGTGGCTGCCCGCCCCAGGCTGCTGCATGGTGTGTTCAAGCTCCCGGGGCCTGTTCTGTGTTGAGTCTCGTCACACCCAAGGGGACAGGGAGAGGACAGTAAGAAAGAGCTGTTGCCGGCCTGCGTGTGTTACCTTGGCTTTGGGGCCTGCTTCTAACGTCCGTGTTCTCTCCCTCTCTCCTCTCCCCCCATCCCCTGTATCTCTGCATTCCCGGCCTGCTCTTAGCCTGGCTGGGAAGAAAGAATCCACCTCGATGGACGAACGTTTTATATCGACCACAGTAAGTAGGCCTGGCTCTGGGTACCGGGAAGGGGCGGGCCCCATTCATTTTCTGATGTGGGATACCTGCTTCCTGACTCTGCACCAGGCGGCCGGTGGAAACAGCCCCACAAGGCAGTGTCCTTAGACAGTGCTGAGCACCCGCTTTGCTTCAGAGCCGGGCCGCCCCTGGTTTGTTCTTACGACCTGTGAGCCATTTGGGCTGTGGGGGCCTTGACTCTTGTGCTCGTAGTAAATGCATGCAGGGACAGTGAGTGACATGTGGGCAGTGCCTGGTGTCCTCTAGGGTGGGGTTAGTTCCAGGGGACCCACGAGCGACCCCTCCACCCCACCCCAGGACCCTTCCTGTGTCCTGCACGCTAACCCAGTGGGATTCTTCTCCAGGAATCTGGTGTCTGACCTCCAAACTCTGCTGCCAACACCTCCTCCACTGTACCGGGTTTCTCATCTCAACTGAAGGTCAAACTCCTAAGGACCTCGAGGCAGTGGAACTCTTTTGTTTTTGAGGCTCCATGTCCTCCACGGAATTATATAGCCCTGGAAAAAATGCCTGGGGGAAAATATGTTGTTCCAAAGAAATCTTCCAGTAGATTTAAGGTTGGAACCATACCATGCAGTTTGGTAGTTGTTGGAATTTGAGTATTTTCATCTTAAAATATTTTTCTTCGGTCAAACAGTTAAAGCTGGGATAGGTTTTATTTTTCACAAGATGGTACATGTCTAAATGCTAGGAGTTCAGAGTCACCACACCCCCACCCAATAATAAGTAAGCTTGTTTGTATTCCAAAGTTCTAAGAAGTAGACTACCTCCCCTGGGTCAGCCACATGCAAGGCAAGCTCTCTACCCACTATACTATCTCTCTGGCCCCTAAATGCGATTCTTAATTGAAAGCCTGTTTTCAGCACCATAAGCAAAGGCAAAAGTCACTTGTCACGTGACGCTTGTCTTCCCATTCATCAGTTTGCTCAAGCGGGCGCCAGTAATGTCTCCATTCATTGGGAATGAGGTCCATTATTGTTACTATTTTTGGCATATTGACTATGCCACAGGTAGCTTGCCAGCTCTGCCGTGGCTCTGGGTTCATCCCAGGGGACCCAGTCTTTTTTCTGTGTCAGACCTTCAACCATCCAGGGCCCACGGGTGTAGGGGAGCCTGTCTCCTGTCTGCCACCTGCTAACACAGCTGGGCACTCGCAGCCATACCTGCAACATCTCGAGGGGCAGGAAGGGGGAAAGTATGTGAGGAAAATGATTGTATTTTAACTTTATTGGGGATAAAGACTTCTTGTGCCCTTTTTATCTTTCACTTAAATGAAACGCAAGATCAGGTTATAAGTCCTTCCAAGAACAGGGGTTTATAATCAGAACCTCCACGCTTCCTTTTCCAGAACAGTGACACTAGATACTTTCACAGTAGTCATGCACTTTCGATACAGTGTATCATTTTCCTCTAATCCCCATTACTAAGTCATTGATCTTTGGCAGGAGAGGTGGTGGACACCTTTTAAAGGACCCCAGAATCATTCTTTCCATAACATTTTTGACCCAGTAGAGATTTGCATTTAGGTGATTTCTTTATTTTGCTCTTTCAGATAGCAAAATTACTCAGTGGGAAGACCCCAGGCTGCAGAACCCTGCAATCACTGGTCGGGTCGGTATCCTCAAGTTCTGCCTCTACAGTAGCATGTTTGGTGGCCACTGAACACCCATTTCTTGTCCGTTACCTATTGGGTCGGTGCCACAATCATCTTCCTTCCCTCTGTTGTAATGAGCAGGTAGCACGGCGCCCAGTGCTCCTGTCTGGGAATCCAAGTGGGTCTGTGGGACTGTGGGCACAGTTGGCGTGTTTTGCCTTCCTCACAGCACTTCCTTTGGAAAGGAGAGAGTGGTTAGCTCAGCTCGTGGTAGTGAGACCGAAACCTCTTCTTTTTCCCTTTAGGGAAGGGTGGATTCAAAGTACTCCCATTGGAATGCCCACTTTTTTATATCATGCCAAGCCCTGGGTCCGTCATGTGGCCTTTGTTAATAGACGCAGGGTAGTCGAAGGTAGCCCGTCAGAATGCTCTCCTGGCCTCTAATATTCGGCTGAGGTGTGGGTGAGGCATGTGAGCCCCTGGAGCCGCCGCACTGCTCGCCTCTCCCTGGGCAGCTGTGCCCACTGCTCAGTGCAGGGAGGGAAGGAAGTGACTCAGGTGAGGGCGTGGGGCCAGTGAGGGTGAGGCTCCCCACCACACTCCTGTGGCTGAAGTGATCCCCTATCTTACATCAAAGGGACCCTGAGTTTCCACACACCCCCAAGAGGAGCCTATGCCTTTCCACGGGCCAGGCCAGCACTGACTGCATCTCCTGTCCATGGTCTAAGTGTGGAAGGGAGGTGGAGACCGAAGTCTGTTAGAAACAGGAGACGTTCCGTCAAGGGCCAGTAGATAGTTTACATACTGATTTTGCAGTTTGCATATGATTCAGTTCACTTTTTTGTTTAGAATCTTAAAGATAAGCTGAAGCACACCTAGACACCTGGTCCCCACAGGTGGGGTTGGCTGGTTTTGTGATTGGATGGTTCCCACAGCTCCAGTCTCCTGATGTAGTCTTCAGACAATCAGCCACTCTTTCCCCCCCCATACTTTATATATAAACACTGTGGTTTACAAAGTTGTTCATGATGATCTGTGGCAGGTGTGCAGTATTCCAACACCAATCCCACCACCATTACGCCTCCCTGTAAGCCTGCCCTCACAGCAAACTCTGAATAATCTATTTTATATTGCTTGGTATCAAATTTACTAAAAACGATCAAAAGATGTTTCCTTAGAAGAAAGTTAGTGAGGACTGTTGTATCTTACCATGGAGCCATTAAGTCGTTCTATAAGAGATCACTAAGATATTGCTACAGGTTAAGCCTCTGTGTTTATATTTTGATAATCAAGATTGGTTGTCTTCTACATTACATCCCACCCAATCTGGTGTGCTACCATGGGTGTATCAGTGTTATAGATTTTGAGATGTTGTGTGGCTGCATTTGTGGCCACATGCTCCAGGAAGTCCCAAGATTTTTAACAGGGAGATGCAGCTGGAGTTCAATTTTTAACAGGCAAAGTCAGCTGCTCTTGAGAGCGTAACAAACCCCTGTCAGAGGTAGGCACAGTCTCAACAAGATGCTGGAATAGTATTTTTCTCTTCTCCAACATGAGAAACAAGAAAAATTCAAGAACTAGTTTTCAACGACTTTCCACTGCCAGAAGACATATGACTTACTGGCTTGGTTTTCAATGTTTTATGATGGATTGATCATCTACCTTCACTCAAATCCTGGTTTCCCTGCTTTTGGACTAAGGTTTAGCTTCATAAATCCAGATGGTCCTACCCCAGAAAGACCGTTGGTTCTTTGCTTTCTAAAGGACCCTTGTCTGCTCTTTTATTATTAGTGGTATTTCCTCTAGTAAGTGTTACTAGGTATTCATTGACTGACTGTAGACATCTGTCCTTTGTTACCGTTCAGTTCTAAATTTGGTCATTTCCTTAAGAGTTTAGTCCCTTGTCTTGCTTTTATTTAGCTGCTAGGAGTATAGGATGGCTTTTGTCCATCGATTTCCTGATTTCTAATGGTATTGCCTTGTGTCACAGCATATTTTCTGTGGAATATTGATGATCAAATCCTTGAAACTTCCTTGGGGGCTTGGCCATCTTTGTCCATGTTCTTTTTGTTTGTATTGAGAAGCGTGTGTATTCTCCGTTAGTTTTGGGGTTCTTTATGTGTCCGATCGATAAGCTTGCAGCAGCCAGATGATCCATTTGCTACTGAGTGTCCTTCCCTACCCCGACAGTTTAAGCACAACCTTTATTGACATCAAATTCTTCCACGGTGACTGCAACTCTCTTGACTTTCCCTTCAGTACTGTCTGCCCACCCCATTGATACTGTCCCTTAGCTTGCTGTGTTCTTTCTTGTCTGTTGTCAGATTGAAAGGGTGCTCTATTGTTTCCTGTGCTTGTTTGGGAACTATTTTCTGTCTCTGTTCTTAAGTAATTCCATTGGAATCTTCAGCTGGCATCCTTGCCTTCATGTCTAAATTGTCCACTCCGACTTGTCCTTCTGGGTAAGAAACAAGTTTAGGGAAGTTGAGTGCCCTTTTTCCCACCCATGTTTTCATTGACACTAAAAGCTACCTTGCCTTCAAACATTGCAGGTAGCCATTAATAATCCGTCTTATTTCTCTTTCCATGGTACTTGCATGGAGACACACTCCTTGGCCCCACTGAGTTCTGCGCTTCCCCTTCTAAGTCTCCTTCTCCATAAAGTACGGCCTAAGTTTGGGGTCCTCTGGGGCATCAGGACCCCCAGAAAATAAATGCAGCCCCTGGGATCCTAACCCAGACCTACTGGGGAATCAGCCACGGAGAGGGTGGGCCCAGCACTCTGTGATTAATGGGCCTTCCCAGGGCTCCTGGTGTTCATTCTGGGCTGGCACCTCCCAGGCAACTCATGGAAAGCAGAGAGGTCCAGTCTCCTGGACTCTGACAGACAGGGGCCCGTTTGACCCTCTGTTTCATCAGTTTAGCAGATCCGGGCTCTCCTGGTGAGCTGTCCATTTCCTTCCATCTTTTGGTAATACTTGTTTGTGCCTTCTGACCTCCCCTAAAAAGAAAGTCACTGCACCCCTAATGGCCTTTTATTTTTATGTGAGCCCATGGGGCATCTTTAATACCCTGTGACTTTGGCGCTTCTCCGTGGCTTGATGCTCGGTAGTTTGACCCTCGTGGATCCTACATGAGGCTTTGTCATTATTCTGCTTTGGACTCAGGATGCATTGTCTCCCCTTCTAGAACACTCCTTGAGTTCATGTCCCATATTTTCCTGTGATTTCCGATTCCCTGTATCACTCACTCCTTTTTGGGTAGATATGTGAGAGCATACGTATGTCTTTTGGCCTCTACTTATCCTTTTGTCTGGGGTTGCAGCCCCAGGGCTTGGCCCTTCCTGTTCATTCTTTAAGCTCAAGAGAGTCAGCACTGGACCAGCTCACCTTGCAGTTCTGTGACTATGGCTAACTGCTAGATGTTGTACTTGGATGGCTAAAATTTTGGTTTGTCGTTATCCTTCTGTCCTGTTATATTTTGTTCATTCTTCCAACTCTTCTTTTAACAGATTTTTTGTATAGCCTCTCCCAGATTATCTGTTTTGCTTTTATGTTTCTGGGCCATACCTGGCAGTGCTTGGGGGTTTACTCCTAGCTTAGTACTCGGGATGCTCCTGGTGTTTCAGGGGGACCGTGCAGTGCTGGGGCTGAGGCCCAGGGATCCGGCATGTGAAGCCTGTGCTGCAGCTCTCCAAACCCTGATTCCCCAGCTCCAGCTCACTCTTTCCACTGGTCCTAGAGGCATCCTGTCTCCCCACTGTCTGGAGGCTGTCGTCAGTGTGATTTATTGCCGAGTCCAGTGTCGTGTGTGTGTGTGTGTGTGTGTGTGTGTGTGCGCGCATGAGTGTGCTGGCATATGTGGGGTGTGTGTACAACTCTCCTTGTTTCCTCTTTGTTGGGCATTTCTCAGTCCTGACCTGTATTTACTGTTGATTTCGTGGTGTGGGTTCATGTACCCCCCCCAGTCTGTGTGACTGTGACCCGCGTGCCTGCGTGGCGGAGCTGGAGCGGGAGTTTATTACAGATGTGTTTCTTTGTTTCTCTCCCCCTCTGTCCTGGACAGAAGGTAAGCCTCCTGCACCTTGCGCGGGCCAGCGGGCAGCTTTCCAGTCCTCTCATAGGGAACTCGGCACTGTTCCCTGGCTCATCCATGCCGCGGCCAGGCTGTCCCCGAGAGGGTCACAAGAGCTCTCGTGCCCAGGGCCAGTGCCCGTCTCTCTCCCCCTCTCCCCTCTCTCCCTCTGTCCCCGCTCTCCCCCTCTCATCTCCCTCGCCTCTGTCTCTCCCGTCTCTCTGTCCCTTTTGTTTTTTGTGAAGACCCCACAAGTAGTGCCCAGGAGCGGGGTCCACTCCCGGTCCTGCTGGTTTAGTGCAGCAGGCCTGGGTGGGCATTGCTTTCGGGGCCATCCAGGAGAGCCCTGAGCTCGGGCCGTGTATTCCCGAGTCGTGCTCAGGGCCCAGTGCATGCCAGGGCCTGAGCCTGGCCGTGGAGTTCTCTCCCTGGCCCCTGATTCCTCTCCGTATTTTGCTGATATGGCAACTTGAGTTTGGATTTGTTTTTGTGTTTGTATTTTCCTTTGGTTTTCTTTCTCTGTCTGTTTTGTTGTTTTTTTTTTCTTTCTTTTTTCTTTTCTTTCTTTTTTTTTTTTTTTTTGGCCTGTGATGGAGTCCAGAGCCTCCCCACGAGAGATAGGAGACAGGTGGTCTCTGGCTCCTCCTCCTGGCATCTCGCTCACTCGCTCTCTCCCTCTCTCTCACCCTCTCCTTCCTCTCTTCCTCCCTCTCTCTCCTCTTTCCCTCTCTTCCTCTCCCTGGCCATCTCCATCCCCCTCTCTTTCCTCTCTTCCCTCTTTCCCTCCCTCCGCTCTTTCTCTCCCTTTCCGTCTCCTTCTCTCTCTCTTTCTCTCTCCCTCTCTTCCTCTCCCTCTCCCACCTGTCTCTGTCCCTTTCTCTCCCCTCCCTTTCTGTAGCAGCTCTGCGCAGCATCACCCCATCGTCCAGTCCGCTGTCCGTATGCCACGTGTCGCCACCGAGCATTGTTCCGTGCTGTGATGCATGTGGCGCTCAGGGACACATCTCATGCTTGTGTGACGCTTTGTATCTTGCCAAGAACCTTGTGATCAGCTGCTGGGAGCTCCCAGCAGCCCCCGCAGGAAGGCAGGGAGGACGTGGCTCTCACCGACGGGCCTGAGGCTCCGGAAGCTCATCGTGTAGCCCCAGTCCCCTGCACGTGCCAGATCCAGGCCCGAAGGTGCTGGCTTCGCCAGGGGCACCCACACCAGCCTCGGGCACTGCCCTCCTGGCATGCCCGTCTCAACTGGGCACAAAGCGCTCAAGACCATCTGAAGCCAGTGACCCGGTCAGGCAGCTTGGCCTCTTGTCCAAAGGCCCGTTTCATGCAGGAAGAAGCCTCTGGTTCTCTCTCGTATATGTTTTCCGAGCTAAACCGTGTCTCAGACAAAGCCAGATTTGTATGAGACTGCCCGTCACATCCTTGGGTCCAGCACTGCACCGATGTGGTCACCCTCCATCTGCAAACACCACTAGAGGAGAATGTGGAAGCAGACCCTGGGGACAGCCCGTGGCTTCTGTGGTGGAGCAGACACAAGCCGGGCATACGTGGGGCCCTGGGCTCCATCCGCTTCCATGTGGGCCCACAACAATTTTAAAACAAAAAACAAGCCAGAAACAAAACCTCCTTTTCCATCTCAAGAACTGCCTCTGGAGAGTCAAGGTAAGTTCTGGAGAATGACACCCGATATCCCAGTCTCTACACACCCGTCCCCTAAGCAAGGAAGGACCCGGCGGTCCCCGCCTCTCCCGGGCTCCACCTTCAGGGATCTGCATTGTTGGTCGCCCTGGGGTGGCCCTCCCAGATCAGGGCCACACTCTGTCATCCGCTCCCTCACTTGCTTTGTCCTGTGAGACCATTGGAATTCTTCTTTGCTGACAGGTCAGCCTTTATTTTTAACCCAGTATTTGCTGTTGGGCAGAAGGGGAACAGAATCACAAGAGTGGCTGTGACTCCTAGTTTTGGAAACGGAAGTGCCCAGAGCCTGTCTAGTGGATCCTCTCAGCTTCCACCCAAAAACCTGCCTTGGTCATTGTCTCTTGAGTGCTGACCTAAGCAGCGGAAGGACCCCTGTGTCCAGCCTCAGTGTGTGTGGGCACTCGCCAGCCGCCTTCCTCCAACCTGTTGGTCTACGCTCCTGCTCATGTCGCCCGCCTCAGAGCTGCTGGAACGATCTGGACCCTCGGTCACATCTAGGAAACAGGCAACAGAAACTTGAGTTTCTGTGACCATCTTTGCCCAGGCCCCAAAAGGCCTGGCCATGGAGTAAGTGTTCAAGAATGACCTGGACAGGCCAGCAGGCGGATTGCCAAAGAAAGAGAAAGGAGCTGGATAATTTTATTCTTTAACCACTCTGGTGGTGCCAGGGATGGTCCAGAAATCTACAGTTCATAGTGGGATATAGTTTTGGTCAGTCTAGAAGCCACAAGGCTCTAGACTGAATTAGGTGATTTGAGAACTTGTATTTCTTCTTCATTTTGGTGGCGACTGACAAAATTGCTGCCTTCTCGGGAATCAAAATTCACACGTGATTTTACCAGACTATTTGGTGCCCAAATTAAATGTAGTAAGTGGTCAAATGTGTGAAAAATCAACTGGAGACTGCCCTAGACACTTCGGAAGAGACTAGGGTAGTAGAAAGAGCCTTAGAAGCCCTCACATAGATGAAGGTGATGCCTTTAATGGGTGCTGAGCGCCGCAGCAAGCCCCCTGGCAGGACAGTTGTCCTCCTGTTCTGGCCTAGTTATTAGTTGTGTCAGTGTGTCTTAGAGCAGAACGTAGGCGGGAAGCCGTTGGTCTCCATGTGCCGCTCTTGGCACCAGAGAGAGCCTGGTGAAGGTGGAAATGGGAAAACGACCCTGAGGACCCGGGAGGGCGATCACTCCCCCCAGTCGGCGGCACCCATGACTGCTCAGATCCACGTTCCCTACCCGGCGTTCTGAGTGATGCAGCTGCCAGATGTCACTGTCTCCAGTCATTCCTTCCTGCTCCCTAAACCCACGGCAAAGTGTCAGAAACCCGAATTCGGGCCTCTGGCTCTTGGATATTGTCAGAGTTGGCTGCTTTCAACCTAACAAGTGAGGAGAATGCACAAGGCAAAGGAAGGCTGTTACCCCTTTGCCTGAACAGACTCCGGGACTTGGAAGACAGATGAGCTAATAGCTCAGTTTGGGGCCCAGCCCCGTTGGAGATTCAGCAGGCCCAGGGCAAACCTTTGGACTCATTGTTGAAGATTTCTGAATGCCGTCTGCCTGCCTTTATATTCCCAGACAAGAATATCTGCACACCTTTCTGCTCACTTGATTTCGTCTCCAGTGATTTCAAACTGATTAATTCCAGATGTTAGCAAAGTTCATTTGGGGTCATCTAACAAGTGCCATAGCCAGTGACTCTTCCCTAAACATAAGACTTCTGCCCGTCTCAGACTCAGGTAAAAGTCATGTGACAGTATCTTTTAAATTACGTCTGCCTAAGTGGTTTATTGAAGGTCAGTATAGTTCTCAGGAGTTACTAGAACTTTCCAACCTGCTCTGCAGACACTGGAAATTTCAGTGAGGGAGAATCTCGGGGCTGTTTGATTCACAAATTCTCTGAATTCTGGTGAGCAGGCACTGAACACCTAGTGTATTATGTGTGTCTGTGTGTGTTTGCGTTACTTATCTCTACACATTTATCTTCCAGGCTGTTCCTTACTCCAGAGAATTTAAGCAGAAATATGACTACTTTAGGAAGAAATTAAAGAAACCTGTGAGTAACACATCTTCCCAAAATACTGTTCCATGAGCCGTATGTGAGGGTATGTGAGTGACCCAAGAAGTGTGTGTGTGTGTGCATGTGTTTACAAAGAATATTGTTTACGAAGAATATTGTGTTCCTTTTCCATTGCACAGTCTCTTTAGTCTGACTTTTCAACAGTAACGGGCGTGAAGATAAACTCAGTATTACATAGTCAACTAAACTACCCAGAGGTCATTTCATAGCTAATTCATAAAATCATGATTTTTGTTTGAACTTTCATTGGAGGCACTGTGATTTACCATTACTGTTCACGGCAGGATTTCACACACACAATACCCCAAGCCCACACCCCCCACCAGCTCCCTGCTCCCCCTCTGAATCCGCGCCCCATCCTGGGGGCTTAGTTCTGTGGACCATTTCCCCGCCCCATCCTGGGGGGCTTAGTTCTGTGGACCATTTCCCGTTTTCTGCAATTTCTGTTGTCTCATTTCTTGCCACTTTCTTTATATCCCACATCTAAGACGTAGTACCGATTCTTAAGGGATGTAAAATCATTCCGGACCTACTTTAAAAAGAAAAGAAAAACCACCTAGAGAAGCCTCATGCAGTGGTGACCTGTTGGATTCAGTCCAGGCAGATGCTATTCAGATAGAAACTTCGTTTTCCTTCCTTTCCGATCCCAAAGCATAGTTTCAGTTATGAGAGTTCTAGCAAGCAGCATTCCTTAATTATCTGCTCTGGTGTGTCGGGTTCACAGGTAATTTTCCGATCAAAATTCTCCCTAAAGATGCTGACCGAAGCAGAGAAACCCGATAAAGTCTTCGTGAGTGGGTCTTAGGTCCTCGGGTATTTCCCACCATGACGTGCCCCTGGTTCTCTTCTGAGCACTGTCTCCTTTTCCTTCTCATCTCCTCCATCCCTGCTGCAGGCCTAAGGCCGTGGTTTAGATGCCACCTGCTGGCTCTGCCTGTTCCCCACTGTGGCCCAATCACGAGCGTCCTGGGCACATGGTCACCACGCTGTGGGTGGCCGCTGCCCTCCCGGCCCCTGACCTTGGCAAAGGAGACATTTTCTGGGCACTGTACTGCGAGCTTCCTCTGATCCACTCCACCCCCATGGGGGGCTCCTGAAAGACACGTCAGAAAAGTCACACCTCCATGTGCAGACTGTGGACTTAGACGAATGTCCTGTTTTTCCCCCACCACAGGCAAGACCCTGGAGGTCTTCCCCCTACCCTCAAGCCCCCGCCCTTCCTATGCCCCCTCAGGCTGGTTTTCTGGAAGATGCGTTATCACAGAGGTGACGTGTATTTCTTCCTTTCGCTTTCCCCAGGCCGATATCCCAAATAGGTTTGAAATGAAGCTTCACAGGAACAACATATTTGAGGAGTCCTACCGGAGAATCATGTCTGTGAAAAGGCCCGACGTCCTCAAAGCCAGGCTGTGGATCGAGTTCGAGTCGGAGAAAGGGGCTGGACTATGGCGGCGTGGCCAGGGAGTGGTTCTTCCTGCTGTCCAAGGAGATGTTCAACCCCTACTACGGACTCTTCGAGTACTTCGGCAACGTAAGGAGATAGACGCCTAGCCCGTGCCCCGCACCCCCAGCCCACCAAAGCAGCACAGGAGGGGCCTTGTGCATGGCCACCCACCTGAGTTTCATCCCCAGCACCACCGGAAGGGGTCCCTGAGCACAGAGTCACGAGGAAGCACTGAGCATCCCCGGGTGTGACCCAAAGGGGCTCCTTGTAGGGCGCCATTTTGTGATAGGGCGCTATTTTGTGAATGATGGACGCCATTTCGTGCTGGAAGCCATTTTGCCTAGCACGCGAAATGGCGCCCATCGTTCACAAAATGGCGCCCTACAGGCTCCCTCACTGGAAACGTGTGGCCTCCCGGTGACGTGACATGCCTCGGCTCCTGTCATGCGTGAATCTGCTCTGTGAGGGCTCCTGGCTCTGCCACAGAAATCTGCCTGTCCCAGTGGTAAGGAGCAGGAGCAGTTTTTTCCTCGCAATGGGACATAAGCCCAGAGGAGATTCTGTCCCTGTCACCACTCAGCATCCTCGCTGGCTTGAGCAGGAGGATTTTCTGCCGGGACAGTGCTGACGGCAGGAGCAACCCGGGGAGCCTTCCCCAACCCGAGGCCAGCCAGGGCCCCCCACACCAGGACCTCGTCATTCCCACGCTTAAGACGAGGCTGATGCCAGCTTTCCCTTGCAAATCAGGCTGTGTGCTCCGCCACTCCCAGGCTGGGGCTTCCCGGGCACTGGTGCGATGGTCAGCACCCCCAAAAGCCCCCCAGGACTCCAGTATCGCCCCCAGGAGCAGGGGCGGCCTCATTCAGTCCTCGGGGTTGCACGGCCCGATGATCTCCCAGTTTCTGTGCCAAGGGAGAATTGTACCCTATGAAACAGAACTACTGTTGGTGCATGTGGGAGGGAGGATGAGGCTTCCCAGAGGTGCCTGGAGGAATCTGCCCAGGGGTATGATTGGAAGCCCTCTGAGCTTCCAGATTCTGAGACTGAAATGAGTGGCCACATAACCTGTCCACACGCCAAGCCTTGACCACGTAACCTGTCTGCATGCCAATCCTTGGTGGCGTGACCTGTCTGCACGCCAAGCTTTGTCCACATAACTCGTCCACACACCAAGCTTTGCACCGTGGGCATGGCTGCGTGCTGCTGCTATGTAGACTGAGCCTTCTAGGCCCGAGCACCAGTCATGGGAGAAACCTGAGTGTCGCTCCAACGCCATTATAATCCCTCCTGTTCCTCACAGTGCTCACATTCCCCAGGATTGGGGTACAGCCTCTCTGTGCTATGGCCGCATACCCCCTAAATGTTTGACTGTAGCCTTGATTTCCTCATACATGAAGCAGAATCAGCCACGAGGGTTTACAGTGGAGCATCCTGGGAAAAGGCGGTTCCTTGGCAGAACCACCCCCCCACCGGCTCGCCCCTCTGTGGCAGGCACCCCAGACAGAGGCAGCCACCTGTGCTCAAGGCTGTTTTAAATTCGGGGCGGGCAGAGTGGTAGTACAGCAGGGAAGGTGCTTGCCTTGTGTACAGCTGACCCACGTTCGGTCCCCACTACCCCCATCTGGTTCCCGAGTCCCAGCAGGAATGAGCCCTGAGACTCCACGAGTATGGTCCAAAATAAAGTAAAATGGGACTTTGGGACTTTTTTCCCTCACTGTCTCCCCACAAAGGGACAACTACACGCTTCAGATCAACCCCAATTCTGGCCTGTGCAACGAGGACCACCTCTCGTACTTCACCTTCATCGGGAGAGTCGCCGGGCTGGCCGTGTTCCATGGCAAACTCCTGGATGGTGAGTGACCGGGAAGCCCAGGGCAGTGCTCTGGGGCCACTGCCCTGCTGGCCAGAGCTCAGCGAGCACCTCCCTCCTTGGCAGTCCGTTAAGTCACGGTTGCCCAGAATAGAGCGCTTTCCCTTGCTTTCATCTGGATCTGAGCTCTGGAGTCAGAATGCCTTTGCCTCCTCTTCTCTCTCTCTCTCTCTCATCTATCTCTCCCTAACTCTCTCCCTCTGCCTCTCTCCTCTCTCTCTCTCTTCTCTCTCTCTCTCTCTCTCTCTCTCTCTCTCTCTCTCTCTCTCTCTCTCTCTCTAGAATACTCATGTGGCACGCAGAGCTCTTTTGTCCTGCACCTTTTCTTTTCCCCACGTAACTTTTCTTCAGCCAGAGCCAGGCCTGGTGACAAATGGCGGCGCATGAAAAGATTCGTTGACACAGTCAGATCCATCCAGGGCCCCGCCAGTCTCCCGCTAGTCCCCAAATGCCACTTGATCATGGGTTGGGGTGGGCATGGGAGGTCTTCAGGTGTTCCGGCCCGTCTGTCCTCCAGATAAAAGGCTGGGACCGGGCGGAGCTGAAGGGGGCGAGCACTGACAAGGCTGGGAGTATCCCCGCCAGAGTCTGCTTGCTCGAGCAGTGAGACGAGCCCTTCTCCCGCCTCAGGCTTCTTCATCAGGCCGTTTTACAAGATGATGCTGGGGAAGCAGATCACGCTGAACGACATGGAGTCCGTGGTGAGTGACCTGCAGGGACATGGGACGGAGCGAGAGAGGGATGTCCCCGTGGTGAGTGACCTGCAGGAACACGGGCACAGGAATAGAGAGGGATGTCCCTGTGGTGTGTCACCTGTGTTCATACACATGCACAGAGACACAATACAGGTGTGAACACATACAGCATATACAGAGACACAATACATACAGTATGTACAGAGACACAATACACACAGTATGTACAGAGACACAATACACACAGCATGTACAGAGACACAATACACACAGCATGTACAGAGACACATACACACAGCATGTACAGAGACACAATACAGGTGTGAACACATACAGCATATACAGAGACACAATACACACAGCATGTACAGACACAGTACACACAGCATGTACAGAGACACAATACAGGTATGAACACATACAGCATGTACAGAGACACAATACACACAGTATGTACAGAGACACAATACACACAGCATGTACAGAGACACAATACAGGTGTAAACACATACAGCATGTACAGAGACACAATACACAGCATGTACAGAGACACTATACAGACACATACACAGCATATACAGAGACACAATACAGGCACATACACACAGCATGTACAGAGACACAATACAGTCGTGAACATACATACAGCATGTACAGAGACGCACATACAGGTATACACACAGCAGCATATACAGACACACATGCAGCATATACAGAGACGCACGCGCAGATACACACAGCTTTACAGAGCACACTTATAGGCACACACATGCAGCATGTAGAGAGACGCACATACAGGCATGCACATACACAGCACATCTAGAGGCACATATGCAAGCATGCACACAGTTTACAGAGACACATACACAGGAATGAACATATACACAGCTTGTGCAGAGACATGTACGGGCACACATTCATATGTACAGAGACATACAGAGACTACAGCCCCCCCACTGAGCCCTGCATGGGTATACATTCAGTATGTACAGAGACATACACACAGCATATTCAGAGACACATGTACAGGATGCACACACAGGCATGTGCGCAGAGATACATGTGTGTGTATGCATAGACATCCAACGTGCATATCAGGCATACACGTATGCACACATGCACAGAGCCACATATACAGACAGACAACAAACATGCACATGTAGGCATGGGGATTCACATATACACAGGCATACACAGGCACATGCGTGCACACATGTACAGAGCCATACATGTACACACATGCACACACATGCAGCGGAGGAGCAGTGAATCGCCCAGGGGCTGCGCCCCTACCAACGGATGGGGCTGAGGGGTGGCGCCGAGCTTCTTGCCCGGCTCTCCTAGAGCCAAGAGGAGTTTCTTAGACGTCAGGCTCTGCTCTCGCCACACTCCTGGTGCGCGTCTTGGTCACGTGACAGGTCCCCTTGGCGTGGTCTCCACACAGCGGGCAGAGGGGGTCCTGCCCCTCAGCCTGTTAGTGCTGCTACCAGCTTCATCCCTGTCACAGGTGTCGTGTTTGCCCCCTGCCTTGCCGAGGCAGTGACAGTGTCTGTGGGGGCTTTTGCTGGTGGGCTCAAGTCCTCGTGCTGGTTTTCCTCCCCTCCAGCAGAATGGGGTCCGCACCACAGAACCCGTGTCTGCGGCAACGCTCGCCTCGCGCTCAGCTGGGTAAGCTGCGTGCTGCAACACAGGCCACAGATAACCCTGAACTTTTCAGTTCTGTCCACCAGGCTGACCCCGTGTCCACCTTCTGCTGCCCCTTCAGAGGGCCCCTGGGCCTGAGGGCATGCCTGTTCTGGGTCCTGTGTGGTGACGGTGTTGGTAGAGCAGGGAGAGCTTAAGAATCAGGGAACATTGGTGGTGGGAAATGGGCACTGGTGGAGGGATGGGTGCTGAAACACTGTATGACTGAAACCTATCTGAAAGTTTTGTAACTCTATAGCTCATGGTGGTATAATAAAATAAAATAATAAAATTTTTAAAATAATTTAAAAAGTGTTTAAAAAAATCGGGGCTCCCTTCTAACGGGGACATCAGCTGGGACCACCCAGGGGCAGTGTGGGCAGTCCGGCGTAGTGTAATGGGGTGATGTCCAGGTGTGGAGGGACAAGCCTAATGCCTGTGTCCGGCATCATTCCTGCAGGACAGCGGAATATTACAACTCTCTGAAATGGATCTTAGAGAACGACCCCACGGAACTGGACCTCATGTTCTGCATCGACGAGGAGAACTTGGACAGGTAGGACTGGCCCAGGGTTAATGACCGTCTCCGGGGACCAGCCCCCAGGGTCACCCAAGGAACCAGCCCTGATTTCCCTGCTCAAGCTAACGGCATGTCCAGGCCCCACACCTCCGACCTCGTCAGCCAGCGCCTTCCCCTTCAGTAGCTCCTTGGGAGTCGCAGCTCCTGATCAAGGCCCACCTCAGTGCTGTGTATGGCTGGCAGAGGAATGGTGCTTGTTTATTAGCTTGCTTTGTGGCATGTGTCTCTGATGGAAAATGCTATCACTGCAGGGAACAGCAAGGCGGCCTCCGAGGGAAAGCAAATAGTATGAATAATAAATGGCAACTCCAGGCTTACTGAACACCTCCACAGGACAATGAATGAGTGCAGCCCACCAGCCTCCAGGAACCAACAGGGGTCCCACCTCCCGAAGGGAAATTGCTCAGCACCTCAAAGCCTGTCCCCCACTGTGCTAGGGGAAGGAGCCTGAACCCACCATTGGGTCAGAGGGGCAGAGCCAGTACTGAGGGGGATGTCAACTAAAAATACAGGGAGAGAAAATCAGGCTGGGGGGCACTAGCGCTGTCTCCTGAGCAGCCCCCAAACTGGCATGGGACCCCCTACTCCCCCATTCCGAACACTGAGCAGGAGACAGCAGTGGGTGGAAAGAGACCAGACAGATGAAGGCTCCATCTCTGTGGCTGATGGTCACCAGTCCACAATGGAGTATCCCTCAGAGACTCCCCACCCAGAGCAGAGTATTAGAGCACTGGGTGACGTCTGCCAGCACAGAGCTCTTGTGGCAGATCTGAGCCTCCACCTCACCGTCAGGGGACCCCGGAAACATGTGCTGAAGCCCCCTACCTGCAGGTGATGCTCAGACAGCCAGCAGTGTGGCCACAGGACAGATAGGACAGCACAGAGCCAGCATGGCTGGTGTGGGCATAGCTGGTGTTGAGAAGGGGAGCCGTTGGGCCATGTTGCATTTGCCAGAGTTCCAGGGGCATAAGCCCCTTCCCTGAAAATTCCCTTCCTTCTGGGGCTTACCACGCAGGTTGATCCTTGGCTGGGCTTTGCTGTTATAGAGCTGCTGTCACGCCCTTCAGGCAGGGAGCTGCCAGCTGGAGCTTCAGGCATGCGCATTACAGTGAGCAGGAAGAGCTTGGGTTTGGCCCTGTGGTGCCCCGGGACCTCCCACTGCAGGGTGACAGCCCCAGCCAGCCTCCTACACCGATGGCTTTTTCCTAAGCGTGTTTACAGCTCATTAGAAGAAGTTTCAAATAAATAGATGATGGATGGATGGATGGATGGATGGATGGATGGATGGATGGATGGATGGATGGATGGATGGATGGATGGATGGATGGATGGATGGATGGATGGATGGATAGATGGATGGATGGATGGATGGATGGATGAGATGATGGATGATAGATAGATAGATAGATAGATAGATAGATAGATAGATAGATAGATAGATAGATAGATAGGATAGATAGATAGATAGATAGATGGATAGATAGATAGATAGATGGATGGATGGATGGATGGATGGATGGATGGATGGATGGATGGATGGACAGATGAATAACGGATGATGGATGCAATGGATGATGGATGGTAGGTGGATGGATGGATGGATGGATGGATGAATGGATGGTGGTGGATGGTGGGTGGATGATGGATGGATGACAGATGGATGATGGATGGATATGGATCCGTGTGTTTACAACTCATTGGAAGAAGTTTCATGCAGATAAACAGATTTTTTTTTGGTCATGACTCTGAAATCTAGTTTTCAGCAACACAAAACACACATCAGGACTCCGGCACTCCACTGTGTTGACAGAGGTACCCTGTCTTTTCTGTTCCACGTAATTAATTTCTTTGATAAATGAATCACAGATGAAAACCACGTAGCACTGGCTCCCCGGCTGCCAGCACACGAGGAATAATTAAAACTCATAAATAACCATTAAGCAATTTGCCTTTAACGATCGCATCTTTAAATATGCGCCATCTTGACACTTTAAAAGCCTTGTTAGGCCTCCCCTTGTGCTCAGAGCCGTGTGCTGGGAAATATTTCTGAGGGAGTTTTTGCTTCTCCTTTAGGGTGAGACATTACTCGGGAATGACAGGCAGAAGGACTGAGTGACATTTAACCGGCTGTTTTTCTTTTTTTCTCTGCAATTACAGACTTATCAAGTGGATCTGAAGCCCAATGGGTCAGAAATAATGGTCACCAATGAAAACAAAAGGGAATACATCGAGCACGTATTCACATGCTTCCTTCTTGTTGCACCCTGTTGGAACACACCCCTCGGTTGACGTCCCATGCCGGGACCGCTCCTGTGTGTGACAGATACGCTCTGACCGCCTTGAATCCCTTCCCAGCTTGGGCGAGTCAACGTTCGGTTCGGCAAGAGGCGAGGACGCCTCTCATGGCTGCTGTGAGCGGCCGCACGGGAGGGCTGGGGAGGGAATGTGTGGCCAGAGCACAGGGCAGGGCAGCCGGTCAAAAGGTGAGCCTTGGTCGCAGCGGCAGTGACGCCAGGGACAGTATTGCAGCTCTCCCGACCTCTTGCCCGGTGAATGATATCAGATACTTGCCATCCCCTTGACCCCGTTCTCGACGCCAGTTTGTGGAGCCGAGCGCCAGCCCGTTTGGAGCTCCAGGACTTGGGTTCTAACATGCGAGGGGTCTTTCTCGGGCACCATTCATTTTCTCTGGGGTGCTTCAGACACAGTTTGGACAAGACCAGGGATGGGGCTCCTCGTGGCCCTGTGCCACGCAGGTGACAGCAGGGCTGAGCTTCCCTCTCCCTGGCAGCTCCGTATGAACACTCCAGACTCGTTCTCATTCTTTTTATTTTTTAATTGAATCACGGTGAGCCACACAGTTGCAAAGTTCATTCTTGTTTGATCGGAGCACAGGGCTTGTAAACCTTGACCCGAGTCTTGTTCTGTCTGCCCATGGCCTCGCCATGAAGTCCCACTGTCTGCCAGGACGCCCCACTGCCCTGCCCTGCGGAAGGAGGACATCTCTGCCAAGGGCCTGGAGGTGCCCCCTTGGAGACCCACAGGCACAGAGCGGGCTTTAAAGCATCAGCCCTCTCTCCTCTCAGCCACTTTGGTGCTCCTTAGACCCCGAGCCACGGTGCTGCTTGGTTCATGCTTACAGGGCACACGTGTGATGGGAGTGAGGCCCTACAGTTTCAGGCAGACTGGACGGAGTAAAGGGCTGGACCCCACCCCGCTCTGGCCCCTCTGCCCAGCAGGTGCCGTGGTGTCTCTATCTTCATCTGTATCACAGGCCGGGCCTCAAGGGTGCCGCATGGTGCCTCGGTCCATAGGCCCTTGGCCGCACCTTGAATGGACTCCAGAGAGTCCCCTGGCCTGCTGGTAAATCGCAGTGACAGGGAGCAACCAATGCTGCTTTTGTACAGTTTCTTTGTATTCTGGCTTTTGGGGGCACCCACTGAGGCTTAAGGGTACCCGTGGGCTCTGCACCTCAGGACATGTCCCCCCACTGTATTACCACGTATTGCCAGCCATGGCTCCCCACGTATCGCCAGCCGCACGCTGTCGCCAGCCACGTCTATAGCTCCGGCCCCTGGAATGCTGCTTTTTCTGTTTCTGTGGTGGTCTTTGCACACAAGTTTGTGACTGGCTCGCTTGATAAATTCTCTGCAGTTGTTGAAAACTCAATGTCATTGTTTTCTAGAATGGGCTCTCAGATTCTGTCCTCTGGGGGCTCCTTTCAAACTGTGTGGACATGGGCTTTATGCTCGTGCACAGACAGGACACATGGAGGAGCTCACCATTGCCCCTCGCCGCTCTGCCCTTTCTTCTCCACATCCCAGCGGCGAGACAAAAGGGCCCGTGTGTATTCGCAACTTGGAGCCACAAATGCTTGATGAAGGGGGAAATGTGGAGAGGATCGAGGGTCCTCGGCATTCGGCGCTTGTGGTGCTGGGGCATTGTGGGTTCGGAGAAGGGATGCGCGTGGCCCTGTGCTGGATTGGGCCCAGCTAGGGGAGATGCAGCCGGGGGTGGGAGCGGGGGAACGCAGGTGGCGTGCCCAGGGCAGGAGGCGCTCACGGCCGCCCCTCTCTCTCCCAGCCTGGTGATCCAGTGGCGGTTTGAGAACAGAGTCCAGAAGCAGATGAACGCCTTCCTGGAGGTAGGTGCCTCACTGGGCCCCCGGGAGAGACTGGAGAAGTCGGACACGCCCCCCACCAGACCCGCGGCCCGTGTCACAGGCCTGGCTCTTGCCTCGCTGCTTGTTCCTCAGTTGCCCTTTTGATAAACTTGATGCAAAGGTTGAGGATCCACCCAGCATAGCGTCTTCACAGAGCCCAGGGAAGGGGGGGGGCACTTCCCTTTTCCTCAGGGATGAGTGTGAGACCTTGGGCTCAGAGCTGAGCTCACTCCTGGCTGCACAGAAGTGTCAAAACTGAGCCTTAAGCTGAGTCTTTGGGCTTTGTTTGCTTGGGCTTCACCAAGGTCATCTTCAGCAGGGCCCGGGACCACTGGGTCCCTGCAGCCAGCCGGCCTCGGGGACCCCAATACTGGGGTCCACACTCAGGGCCTCCTCCATGCAGGACAGCTTCTAACCATTAGAGCCATCTCTCTGGCCTTTAACGTGGGTTAATTTTGTGTGTGTTTGTGGGGGTGGTAGGATTGAGCCATACCCAGCTGTGCTCGTGGGTTCCTCGGGCAGTGCTTGGGGAGTATATGCAGTACCAGGGCTCACAGCAGTGTCTTACCTCCTGTACTGTGTCTTTACCCCAAAACTGGGTTGTCATCCTATGCCAAGCCACAGTGAGTGCCAGCCTTCACTGTACTGAAGTGAATGATGGGGCTGGAGATGTGGCTCAGCAATAGAGATGCAGAGCTGTACTGAGCAGTAGGGTCTGTACTTAGAGCAGAGCTGTACTGAGCAGTAGGGCTGTACTTAGAGCAGAGCTTTACTGAGCAGTAGGGCTGTACTTAGAGCAGAGCTTTACTGAGCAGTAGGGCTGTACTTAGAGCAGAGCTGTACTGAGCAGTAGGGCTGTACTTAGAGCAGAGCTGTACTGAGCAGCAGGGCTGTACTTAGAGCAGAGCTGTACTGAGCAGTAGGGCTGTACTTAGAGCAGAGCTTTACTGAACAGTAGGGCTGTACTTAGAGCAGAGCTGTACTGAGCAGTAGGGCTGTACTTAGAGCAGAGCTGTACTGAGCAGTAGGGCTGTACTTAGAGCAGAGTTGTACTGAACAGTAGGGCTGTACTTAGAGCAGAGCTGTACTGAGCAGTAGGGCTGTACCTAGAGCAGAGCTGTACTGAGCAGTAGGGCTGTACTTAGAGCAGGGCTGTACTTTAGAGCAGAGCTGTACTGAGCAGCAGGGCTGTACTTAGAGCAGAGCTGTACTGAGCAGCAGGGCTGTACTTAGAGCAGAGCTGTACTGAGCAGAAGGGCTGTACTTAGAGCAGAGCTGTACTGAGCAGCAGGGCTGTACTTAGAGCAGAGCTTTACTGAACAGTAGGGCTGTACTTAGAGCAGAGCTTTACGGAGCAGTAGGGCTGTACTTAGAGCAGAGCCTACTGAACAGTAGGGCTGTACTTAGAGCAGAGCTGTACTGAGCAGTAGGGCTGTACTTAGAGCAGAGCTGTACTGAGCAGTAGGGCTGTACTTAGAGCAGAGTTGTACTGAACAGCAGGGCTGTATTTAGAGCAGAGCTGTACTGAGCAGTAGGGCTGTACTTTAGAGCAGAGCTGTACTGAGCAGTAGGGCTGTACTTAGAGCAGAGCTGTACTGAGCAGCAGGGCTGTACTTAGAGCAGAGCTGTACTGAGCAGCAGGGCTTGTACTTAGAGCAGAGCTGTACTGAGCAACAGGGCTGTACTTAGAGCAGAGCTGTACTGAGCAGTAGGGCTGTACTTAGAGCAGAGCTGTACTGAGCAGCAGGGCTGTACTTTAGAGCAGAGCTGTACTGAGCAGTAGGGCTGTACTTAGAGCAGAGCTGTACTGAACAGCAGGGCTGTACTTAGAGCAGAGCTGTACTGAGCAGTAGGGCTGTACTTAGAGCAGAGCTGTACTGAGCAGCAGGGCTGTACTTAGAGCAGAGCTTTACTGAACAGTAGGGCTGTACTTAGAGCAGAGCTTTACTGAGCAGTAGGGCTGTACTTAGAGCAGAGCTGTAACTGAGCAGTAGGGCTGTATTTAGAGCAGAGCCTTTACTGGAGCAGTAGGGCTGTACTTAGAGCAGAGCTGTACTGAGCAGTAGGGCTGTACTTTAGAGCAGAGCTGTACTGAGCAGTAGGGCTGTACTTAGAGCAGAGCCGTACTGAGCAGTAGGGCTGTACTTAGAGCAGAGCTGTACTGAGAAGCAGGGCTGTACTTAGAGCAGAGCTGTACTGAGCAGTAGGGGCTGTACTTAGAGCAGAGCTGTACTGGAACAGTAGGGCTGTATTTAGAGCAGAGCCTGTACTGGAGCAGTAGGGCTGTACTGGAGCAGCAGGGCTGTACTTAGAGCAGAGCTGTACTGAGCAGCAGGGCTGTATTTAGAGCAGAGCTTTACTGAACAGTAGGGCTGTACTTAGAGCAGAGCCTTTACTGAGCAGTAGGGCTGTACTTAGAGCAGAGCTGTACTGGAGCAGCAGGGCTGTACTTAGAGCAGAGCTGTACTGAGCAGTAGGGCTGTACTTAGAGCAGAGCTTTACTGAACAGTAGGGCTGTACTTAGAGCAGAGCTGTACTGAGCAGTAGGGCTGTACTTAGAGCAGAGCTGTACTGAGCAGCAGGGCTGTACTTAGAGCAGAGCCTGTACTGAGCAGAAGGGCTGTACTTAGAGCAGAGCTGTACTGAGCAGCAGGGCTGTACTTAGAGCAGAGCTTTACTGAACAGTAGGGCTGTACTTAGAGCAGAGCTTTACTGAGCAGTAGGGCTGTACTTAGAGCAGAGCTTTTACTGAACAGTAGGGCTGTACTTAGAGCAGAGCTTTAAATTGAGCAGTAGGGCTGTACTTAGAGCAGAGCTGTACTGAGCAGTAGGGCTGTACTTTAGAGCAGAGTTGTACTGAACAGCAGGGCTGTACTTAGAGCAGAGCTGTACTGAGCAGTAGGGCTGTACTTAGAGCAGAGCTGTACTGAGCAGTAGGGCTGTACTTAGAGCAGAGCTGTACTGAGCAGCAGGGCTGTACTTAGAGCAGAGCTGTACTGAGCAGCAGGGCTGTACTTAGAGCAGAGCTGTACTGAGCAGCAGGGCTGTACTTAGAGCAGAGCTGTACTGAGCAGTAGGGCTGTACTTAGAGCAGAGCTGTACTGGAGCAGGGCTGTACTTTAGAGCAGAGCTGTACTGAGCAGTAGGGCTGTACTTAGAGCAGAGCTGTACTGAACAGCAGGGCTGTATTTAGAGCAGAGCCTGTACTGAGCAGTAGGGCTGTACTTAGAGCAGAGCTGTACTGAGCAGTAGGGCTGTACTTAGAGCAGAGCTGTACTGAGCAGTAGGGCTGTACTTAGAGCAGAGCTTTACTGAACAGTAGGGCTGTACTTAGAGCAGAGCTTTACTGAGCAGTAGGGGCTGTACTTAGAGCAGAGCTGTACTGAGCAGTAGGGCTGTACTTAGAGCAGAGCTTTACTGAGCAGTAGGGCTGTACTTAGAGCAGAGCTGTACTGAGCAGCAGGGCTGTACTTAGAGCAGAGCTGTACTGAGAAGCAGGGCTGTACTTAGAGCAGAGCTGTACTGAGCAGTAGGGCTGTACTTAGAGCAGAGCTGTACTGAACAGTAGGGCTGTACTTAGAGCAGAGCTGTACTGAGCAGTAGGGCTGTACTGAGCAGCAGGGCTGTACTTAGAGCAGAGCTGTCCTGAGCAGCAGGGCTGTACTTAGAGCAGAGCTTTACTGAACAGTAGGGCTGTACTTAGAGCAGAGCTTTACTGAGCAGTAGGGCTGTACTTAGAGCAGAGCTGTACTGAGCAGCAGGGGCTGTACTTAGAGCAGAGCTGTACTGAGCAGTAGGGCTGTACTTAGAGCAGAGCTTTTACTGAACAGTAGGGCTGTACTTAGAGCAGAGCTGTACTGAGCAGTAGGGCTGTACTTAGAGCAGAGCTGTACTGAGCAGTAGGGCTGTACTTAGAGCAGAGCTGTACTGAGAAGCAGGGCTGTACTTAGAGCAGAGCTGTACTGAGCAGTAGGGCTGTACTTAGAGCAGAGCTTTACTGAACAGTAGGGCTGTACTTAGAGCAGAGCTGTACTGAGCAGTAGGGCTGTACTGAGCAGCAGGGCTGTATTTAGAGCAGAGCTGTACTGAGCAGCAGGGCTGTACTTAGAGCAGAACTTTACTGAACAGTAGGGCTGTACTTAGAGCAGAGCTTTACTGAGCAGTAGGGCTGTACTAGAGCAGAGCTGTACTGAGCAGCAGGGCTGTACTTAGAGCAGAGCTGTACTGAGCAGTAGGGCTGTACTTAGAGCAGAGCTTTACTGAACAGTAGGGCTGTACTTAGAGCAGAGCTGTACTGAGCAGTAGGGCTGTACTTAGAGCAGAGCTGTACCGAACAGTAGGGCTGTACTTAGAGCAGAGCTGTACTGAGCAGTAGGGCTGTACTGAGCAGCAGGGCTGTACTTAGAGCAGAGCTGTACTGAGCAGCAGGGCTGTACTTAGAGCAGAGCTTTACTGAACAGTAGGGCTGTACTTTAGAGCAGAGCTTTTACTGAGCAGTAGGGTGTACTTAGAGCAGAGCTGTACTGAGCAGTAGGGCTGTAATTTAGAGCAGAGCTTTACTGAACAGTAGGGCTGTACTTAGAGCAGAGCTGTACTGGAACAGCAGGGGCTGTACTTAGAGCAGAGCCTTTACTGAGCAGTAGGGCTGTACTTAGAGCAGAGCTGTACCAACAGCAGGGCTGTACTTAGAGCAGAGCTGTACTGAGCAGCAGGGCTGTACTTAGAGCAGAGCTGTACTGAGCAGTAGGGCTGTACTTAGAGCAGAGCTTTACTGAGCAGTAGGGCTGTACTTAGAGCAGAGCTGTACTGAGCAGTAGGGCTGTACTTAGAGCAGAGCTTTACTGAACAGTAGGGCTGTACTTTAGAGCAGAGCTGTACTGAACAGCAGGGCTGTACTTAGAGCAGAGCTGTACTGAGCAGCAGGGCTGTACTTCGAGCAGGGGCTGTACTGAGCAGTAGGGCTGTACTTAGAGCAGAGCTTTACTGAACAGTAGGGCTGTACTTAGAGCAGAGCTGTACTGAGCCGTAGGGCTGTACTTAGAGCAGAGCTTTTACTGAACAGTAGGGCTGTACTTAGAGCAGAGCTGTACTGAACAGCAGGGCTGTACTTAGAGCAGAGCTGTACTGAGCAGCAGGGCTGTACTTAGAGCAGAGCTTTACTGAACAGTAGGGCTGTACTTAGAGCAGAGCTGAACTGAGCAGTAGGGCTGTACTTAGAGCAGAGCTTTACTGAACAGTAGGGCTGTACTTAGAGCAGAGCTGTACTGAACAGCAGGGCTGTACTTAGAGCAGAGCTGTACTGAGCAGTAGGGCTGTACTTAGAGCAGAGCTTTACTGAACAGTAGGGCTGTACTTAGAGCAAAGCTGTACTGAGCAGCAGGGCTGTACTTAGAGCAGAGCTTTTACTGAACAGTAGGGCTGTACTTAGAGCAGAGCTTTACTGAGCAGTAGGGCTGTACTTAGAGCAGAGCTGTACTGAGCAGTAGGGCTGTATTTAGAGCAGAGCTTTACTGAACAGTAGGGCTGTACTTAGAGCAGAGCTGTACTGAACAGCAGGGCTGTACTTAGAGCAGAGCCTTTACTGAGCAGTAGGGCTGTACTTAGAGCAGAGCTGTACTCAACAGCAGGGCTGTACTTAGAGCAGAGCTGTACTTGAGCAGCAGGGCTGTACTTAGAGCAGAGCTGTACTGAGCAGTAGGGCTGTACTTAGAGCAGAGCTTTACTGAGCAGTAGGGCGTCTACTTAGAGCAGAGCTGTACTGAGCAGTGGGGCTGTACTTTAGAGCAGAGCTTTACTGAACAGTAGGGCTGTACTTAGAGCAGAGCTGTACTGAACAGCAGGGCTGTACTTAGAGCAGAGCTGTACTGAGCAGCAGGGCTGTACTTCGAGCAGGGCTGTACTGGAGCAGTAGGGCTGTACTTAGAGCAGAGCTTTACTGAACAGTAGGGCTGCACTTAGAGCAGAGCTGTACTGAGCCGTAGGGGCTGTACTTAGAGCAGAGCTTTACTGAACAGTAGGGCTGTACTTAGAGCAGAGCTGTACTGAACAGCAGGGCTGTACTTAGAGCAGAGCTGTACTCAGCAGCAGGGCTGTACTTAGAGCAGAGCTTTACTGAACAGTAGGGCTGTACTTAGAGCAGAGCTGTACTGAGCAGTAGGGCTGTACTTAGAGCAGAGCTTTACTGAACAGTAGGGCTGTACTTAGAGCAGAGCTGTACTGAACAGCAGGGCTGTACTTAGAGCAGAGCTGTACTGAGCAGTAGGGCTGTACTTAGAGCAGAGCTTTACTGAACAGTAGGGCTGTACTTAGAGCAGAGCTGTACTGAACAGCAGGGCTGTACTTAGAGCAGAGCTGTACTGAGCAGCAGGGCTGTACTTAGAGCAGAGCTTTTACTGAGCAGTAGGGCTGTACTTAGAGCAGAGCTGTACTGAGCCGTAGGGCTGTACTTAGAGCAGAGCTTTACTGAACAGTAGGGCTGTACTTAGAGAAGAGCTGTACTGAACAGCAGGGCTGTACTTAGAGCAGAGCTGTACTGAGCAGTAGGGCTGTACTTAGAGCAGAGCTGTACTGAGCAGTAGGGCTGTACTGAGCAGTAGGGCTGTACTTAAGAGAGAACTGTACTGAGCAGTAGGGCTGTACTTAGAGTAGAGCTGTACCTAGCAGTAGGACTATACTTAGCAGTAGAGCTATAGAACTGTACTGAGCAGTAGGGCAGTACTTAGAAGTAGAGCTATAGAGCTAGTTGTACTTAGCAGTAGAGTTGTAGAACTATACTGTGCAGTAGGACTGTAGAACTGTACTGAGCAGTAGGGCTGTACTTAGCAGGAGAGCTGTATAGACCTGTACCTAGCAGTAGGGCTCTACTTAACAGGAGAGCTATAGAGCTGTACTGAGCAGTAGAGCTGTACTGAGCAGTAGAGCTGTAGAACTGTACTGAGCAGTAGGGCTGTACTGAGCAGTAGAGCTGTAGACCTGTACCTAGCAGTAGGGCTGTACTTAACAGGAGAGCTATAGAGCTGTACTTAGCAGTAGAGCTGTACTGAGCAGTAGAGCTGTAGAACTGTACTGAGCAGTAGGGCTGTACTTAGCAGGAGAGCTGTGAACTGTACCTAGCAGTAGAGCTGTACTTAACAGGAGAGCTATAGAGCTGTACTGAGCAGTAGAGCTTACTCTGCATGTATGAGATCATAGGATGCAAAAGGAAACACACAAGCATGTATTGCAGTGATCCCTGGCATCCCCTGGGCCTGAGCAGTACTCAGGAGGACCATTCACACCACCCCCAAACACAGCGGCAAGTACACAGGCTGCCTCCCCTGACAGCAGCTCGCCTGCAGGTGAGCCCTGCCTGCCGTTTGCTACCCCAGCCCCTCACGCAGTGACAGGCTGTGAGATGTGAGGATGAGTGTGACACCCGTGAGCGTATCACAATGCAACATCCATGTCCAGCCTGGATGGCCTTGGCTGCTTGCCAGCCCAGCGGCCTGGGAAGAGGGTCCAGATTCCCCACTCGAGTCCATGACGAGAGGGAAGGAGCGTCCGGCCTGTGCCCCCTGAACTTGAGAATGGACTTCCTAACCTGTCCTCTGTGGCTGGTCTCTGAGAGCACAGGACAGGGACACATCCCTGAGCACAGTTCACTCTGGTTTTGATCTCTTGACACTCCTTGGCAAGCAGCTGGAGTGGCCCCTGAGCAGAGCCAGAAGTAGCCACTGAGCGCCACTGAGTGTAGTGTCCAAACAGAAACCACGGAAGCCAGCCCAGGAATATAGACACCCGCAGCTCGGTGTCTACAGGCCTACAGGAACCTGCATTGCACAGAGTTGCGACAGGGACACCTCCGGCTCTGCTGTTTCCCGGAACTCCTGGTCCCTCTGCTGTTGTTACCGGGACGACAGTTGGTGGTGGCTGTCCCCGTGTGATTGTCATCCGTCTAGGAGCTGGTTCTTCCTGGCTGACCAAGTAACGTCTGTTGTCTTTCAGGGGATTCACAGAACTGCTTCCCATTGACCTGATCAAAATCTTCGATGAGAACGAGCTGGAGGTTTGTATTGTGCCCGTTTCCTGTGACGTGCCCTCATGTCCCACGGGGTCCCGGAGCACCCACCTGTCACCGCATCGGCCTCACACCCTGTGCTTTCAGCCTGGAAACGGTTTCTAGCCTTTCGTCTCATCATTGGAGACAGTCTAGCATTTCTCTCTAGGTTGAGCTGGAGCAATTTTCTTACAGGGTTGCACATCGCTCACCCCACATTTTGCCAAAAATAAAAGCGTGGGGAGGGGCGTAAAGCCTTCAGTGAAGATGTGGCTAGGCAGGACAGAGATGAATTCTGACCTGTCTGTGGTGGGGTCCGCAGTCTGGGGTGGGGGGGGGGGGGCAGCATGGAGAGCTGAGCAGAGCAGATATTGCCTCCCCCAACCCCTTACCCAGATCGGGGTCATTCTCTGACTCAGCTGGGTGCCACTGTTCCTAACAGAGCCTGATCTGGGTGCCTGGGAGGCCGCCGGGTCGGGGGGAGGCACCCCACGGGGGACAAAGCCTCCACCATGGCCACGGGGGACACAGCCAGAAGGGGACTGTGAGCACGGGCAGTCGCAGCCTCTCCTCGGTCTGTGCCCTAGGAGGACCAGGGTTAGGGTAGAAGGTGGCTCGTATGAGTGTTCCAGCAGCTCAGATGGAACCTGCAGGGGAATTGGTCAGTGCAAAGCCACAGACACGCTCACGCCTCATGCAGGCAAAGGCAGGTGCGTGTTGGGGCGGGGGAGGCACGTAGGTACCACTGATTCAAGCCCATCCCAGTAAGCAGTGCTCAGACCAGCCCTCTGGCCTTTTACCTGAAAGCAGAAACTTCCAGGGCCTCTATCAGTGATCCAGGGACAGCTGAAGCAGGATCCACTTGACCCTCACCAGCAAGTTTGAGTTTAGGGGCCAGAGAGATAGTCCAGTGGGTAGGGTATTTGCCTTGATGCGGCCAACCCAGGTTCAACCCTTGGCATCCCGTGTGGTCCCCCGAGCACCACCAGGAGTAATTCCTGTGTGCAGAGCCAGGAGTAACCCTGAGCATCTCCGGTGTGACCCTAAAAGCTGCCAAAAAAATAGTTTGTACACAGTCAGTACCAAGCTTCTGGGCTTATGCCCCTTCCATTTTGTGGGGTCCCTCTATAGAGTACCCCAGTCTTCTGTCTGTCCAAGAGACCCTTCCCTGGCACGGGACATGCGAGATCCCCTTCGCTTTCATGGGTGCCAGCCATGTCCCTGCACAGACATGGCTGGGACAGTCCAGCTCAGAGCCAGCCGTGTTCCCGGAGAACCCTGGCGCCTCTTGGACACAGGTCACTCTCCTTCCAGTTGCTGATGTGTGGCCTTGGGGATGTGGACGTGAACGACTGGAGGCAGCACTCCATCTACAAGAACGGCTACTGCCCCAACCACCCTGTCATCCAGTGGTTCTGGAAGGTACGGAGTGCGCCCACCACCCCCTCACTTAGTTCTTGGCTTCCTTCCCAGGCTGGGTCAGGCCTGCGTCCATTTTCCATACAGAGCTGTGCACTGGGCTAATTTTCCATAATTTTCCATACAGAGGTCGGAGGGAGCTAGTCGTGGCCAGGCCACACCCGCTAACCATGCAGAGGCTCCCAAGCGATCGTCCTACCACCCCGATTCAGATACACCCCCTAAAAATGGGCCTTCATCAAGTGAACGAACAGGAAGCACCCCCAGTCATATCTAAGACTCCGACTGCCCTGGGGTGGGAGTCGCCTCACCCACTCTGGGATTCCTGCCCTCAGGCTCTGGCCCTTCCTCACCCTCTGCTGGAGGGACTCGGCGAGTGGGATGGTCTGGAGGTAGCTGACGGAATTCTGGAGCCAGAGAGAATGCCCCCAAAGTGTAAGACCACATGGTGTCTCGGGCAAAAAACATGTTTGAGGTGCTAATTTCCCCCAAGATGCCATTTGGGGTGGAAAATCATTTTCCCAGTTTTGGGTTTCAATAATTCCAGCAAATAGATCTTTCTGTTTTTCCATCAGAGATGCACATGACTCCTAGCCCCTCTGGGAGGGACCCTGTCCCTCTCCCCCATAACTCATAGCAAGACAAGGAAGATGCAAAGGGGGCCGGTTTGGCTGTCTCGGACGAGGGTCCGCCTTCTGTGGCACTTAGGGGAGATAGGACATTAGCGTGAGGGGCCTCGGGGAAAGACGGAGAGCTACCTGCAAGGAAACAGCGCCAGGGGACAGCTGCCGTGACCCCCAGAAGTCAGAGGGCCCAGAGCCCCTTTCCGTGACTGCAGGTCTCTGGCACTAGCTGTTTCAGCACCTCAAAGGGAGAGTCACGGAGACCACAGACGACCCGGAGCTCGGAGCTGGTCCTGGTGCCCTCTGCCCTGGGCACCAAGGACTTCACAGCAGCAGCGCAGGCCACGTCTGAGGACGCCCACCCCGTTCTCGTGACCTCACGTGGACACACACAGCACATGACTTGGGGGACCTCTTCCCTCCTGGCCTGTTTTCTCGTTCCGAGATGCTCCCTCCAGGTCACAGGCCTGCAGCGGGCCCAGCCCCGCCCTGGTGCTTCTCAGCCTCTGAGTGTTTGTTGCTGGCCCAGGCTCCAGGACCCGGGACTGTGCGCTCCATCTCATTTATTCTGACCTTTTGGCAGCAGAAAGGGGCCTCGTGACGCTTCTCAGATCAGAGCGTCCAGAGGAAACTTCAGTTTTCAGGGTCCACTATTCCAGGCCTCCATTGCAGGGCAAAGTGGATCAGCAAATGCCACGGGGCTATATTGTCCTCCGCTCTATCCTCAGGCCGTGCTGCTGATGGATGCCGAGAACGGATCCGGTTACTGCAGTTCGTCACCGGGACGTCCCGAGTACCTATGAATGGATTCGCCGAGCTCTATGGTGAGCATTAAGGGCCCCCAGAAGGCTGCCTGCCAGGCGGGGTCCCATGCAGCCCCCAGAGACCCCAGCATCCTGGGTGGGGCCGGTGGCTGCGGCATAGCACGGCTCATCCTGTTTCCACTACAGTGTGGGCCTGTCTTTGCTCTCAGCCGCTGCACAAAGTGGATTGTGCAGCTTCCTTTGTGTGGTTGTCCCTGCACACCTGTCAAGACCCTCGCCTGCAGGAGGTGGGACCCCTTCTGTGTGCTGCAGGCTTAAGAACAGCTTCCCTGGGTAGGGCTCAGAGCTCTTGCCTTGCACTGGTTTGGTCCCCGAGCACCAGGATAGGCCCCGGTTCGGTCCGGCACCACAGTAGCATTCGGTGAAACTTAACTCCTGCCCTGCACCTTGAGAGTCGCCTTTCTTCCTGCCTCCAAGACGCTCACGGTGTAAACTTTGTTCATGTGCATGTTCTAGGCTCCCCGAGGGGCTGAGCTGTCTACACTGCCTCCTGCAGTCGTGTTTTCAAACATGGACAGTGTCTCAGGGAAGGTGACAGTCTTGCAGTGAGGGGTGTAGACCTCCAGCTTCGCAGCCGAAGTGGGGGTCCCGGGCTCCGCCCCCTTCCTTTCAGGGTCTCCTGGCTGGTTCTGCTGCCTGCAGGACCCTGACCATGTCTTCTCTTCCTGTCCAGGCTCCAACGGTCCTCAGCTGTTTACAATAGAGCAATGGGGGAGTCCTGAGAAACTGCCCAGAGCTCACACATGGTGAGTGGACAAGCTTGGTGGGCCAAGCGTGGTGGTCAGGGTCTGTGGTGCTTGGGGCAGAAGCTGATTCTGGGCTCCGCAGCCTGGGGCACGCTGGTATCCCTGTGCGTGAAGGCCAGCGTGTGCCTGTCCTCAGGGATTTAGCGAGCAGGCACAGCGCAGGCGCACAGCCCAGGCAGGAAGCTGCACTCACTGGAGCCACTGCATGGCCAGCACTGTGGGCTGAGCCAGTTCCTGCGCCAGCCTATTCTTACCCTAGAGGCTCCAGGCCAGCCCAGGGGCAGGACAGTCCCAAACTCTACCCACCGAAAGTGCTTGTCTGTGGTGAATGTCCCAGATGTAGCCTGGCTTCTCTTTATCCTTGGGGGTGGGGGTTTCCCAAGCAGTGCTTAAGGGTATCTGGGGGCCCTTCCTGGCAGTACTCAGATGGTGTTTCTCAGGCCCAGTGCTGCTGGAGACATCAGGGCCACATCTAGCGGTGTCCTGGGGCTCTGCAGTGCCAAGGATTGAACTCAGCCCATGCGTTCTCCTGAACTGTCCATGCATTCTCCTGAACTGTCTCCCAAGCCAGCGTAGCCTTTAAAGGCCTGCCGCTGAGCAGGAAGAATTCAGCAGGCCGAGAGCAGGCTGGTTCCATCCCTGGCATCACGTGGTCCCCTGAGTACCTCCCCACTCCCCAAGAGCAACCCAAGTACAGAGTTAAGAGTAGCCCCTCAGCACCTCTAAATGTGCCCCCTCACACACACAAAAATAAAGGCCTGGCACAGGCTTTGGTCACCAGTGACCTTGTGATGTAGCCAGAGGAAGGAAGAGGCACCTAGACACAGTGTGGCCCAGGGCTATCCTCAAAGGCCTCACACAGGTGAGGCTCTCAGACACGCATTTCCTGTGAGCCACAGCACTTCCTGTGACCGGTAGCATTTCCTATAAATCTCAGCACTTTCTATATGTCTAAGCACTTCCTGTGGTTTAGCACTTCTGCCTCAGCACTTCCTGTGAGCCTCAGCGTTAAGTATGAGCCGCAGCACTTCCTCTGAGCTGCAGCACTTCCTGTAAGCCGCAGCACTTCCTGTGAGCTGCAGCACTTCCTGTCTGTCTGAGCACTTCCTGTGGCCTAGCACTTCCTGTCTCCCAACGCTTCCAGTGTGTCTCAGCACTCTGTATGAATTGACTTCATGTCAGTTCACTTCATGTCAACCAACAGTTCTAAGAAACAGGCCAAGTTCCTACTTCACGATGAAGAAACTGAGTCACTGCTACCCCCATCTGCCTAAATTTGCTGCACCAACAGTTCTCGCACATGTCCAGGACAGGGTCCTCTTGTAAAGGGTCATTTTCAGATCAGGGTCCTCGATGGCCAACAGGGACACGGCCTGGGCTGTAAATTTCAACTTTGTGTGAAGGCTATGCCCCCACCTCGGTGCTGGGTTCCAGAGTTCTCAGAGCTGAAACCACATGCAAGCCCCTTCCCAGGGAAAACCATCCCTGTGGAGCTCCCTCCAGGTGTGCCTAGTGCCTGTGGAACCCAGGAGCCACGCCTGGGAAGTGACTCAAGCTGACAGGTGCTTGGCCATGGGTTTGGTTCCTGCTTCCTGCTGGCCTCACGAGGACCATTTAAGGCCTGAGAGCTCAGGATGTCTCATGGACCAGTGGGGCATTAGTGCACCTGCCACAGACCGGGCCTGCTTCTTACAGCTGCCGGGGACTATCGACTCCTAAGGCGTGGGAGGTGGCGGTCGCCTTTGGAATCCTGTGTTTGCAGGGCCCGCAGTTCTGACGGCTGAGGCCACATGAGCAGGGGCTCAAGGCGCAGTCTGGAGCCCTCCAGGGTCTGAATCTGGGCTCTTCTGCTGGGCTGTGTAGCATGGACAGGTCTCAGTGATATGAGCCTGACACATTAGCAGCCCTTACGGGGCAGCTGTGAGGATTCAGAGAGCTGAGAGATGGAGGAGCTTGGCCTTGCTGACTGTCCCCATGCCGTCCCCCTTGGCCGTGCTGGCTGTCCCCATGCCGTCCCCCTTGGCCATGCTGGCTGTCCCCATGCCGTCCCCCTTGGCCTTGCTGACTGTCCCCATGCTGTCCCCCTTGGCCTTGCTCGCTGTCCCCAGGCCGTCCCCCTTGGCCGTGCTGGGTGTCCCCATGCCGCCCCCTTGGCCGTGTTGGCTGTCCCCAGGCCATCCCCCCTTGGCCGTGCTCGCTGTCCCCAGGCCGTCCCCCTTGGCCGTGCTGGCTGTCCCCATGCCGTCCCCCTTGGCCATGCTGGCTGTCCCCATGCCGTCCCCCTTGGCCGTGCTGACTGTCCCCATGCCGCCCCCCTGGGCCGCGGCTGTCCCCAGGCCGCCCCCCCGGCCGTGCTCCACCGTCCCCAGGCCGCCCCCGGCCGCTGGACGTCCCCATGCCGTCCCCCTTGGCCGTGCTGGTTGTCCCCAGGCCGTCCCCGTGCTGGCTGTCCCCAGGCCGCCCCCCCTGGCCGTGCTGGCTGTCCCCAGGCCGTCCACCTAAGTTGAGCTCTTACTTTGTCGCCTTTAGCTAGGTGAGGCCTGGCTCTGGCCCCTTCCATGCCAGGGGCAGGTCAGCAGCTCCTAGTGCTATGGCAGGGGACTCCAGACTCCTCACGCAGACAGGTTCGGAGTCATGGGACATGCCCAGGATCAAGGCTTTGCCTGACTTTACCTGACTGAGTAAGGGATAGCTTAACCGTGGTGTCCCGCAGCCAGCCAGAGGGGACGGCCTGCAGTGAGGGATGTGATGAGCAAAGGGGGGCTTCTCTGGGGAGAGAGCGCGGTCTAGGGTCTGAAGCCTCAAGCCAAAGCAGCAGAGACAGGCAGAGTCAAGCCTCAGGTGGTGACATCCTGGGGGGGGAGGTCAGGTCCTGCCTATCAGCAGGGTCTCCCAGAGGCCTCGCCTGGCTGTGGAACCAGAGACACTAGTTCACGGTCAGTTAGAAAACCATCACTGTCCTCCGTGGGATGGGGAGACAGCCCACTTAGCCTGCACAGCTTCATAGCTGGAGTCTATTTTGCAACCGTTGAACTTTCCAGAGACCAGAAAGATAATACAGGTGATAAGGCTCCTGCTTTGCACACAGCCAAACCCAGGTTCAATTCCTGACACCTTATAAGGTCCTCCAGTAACCGCCAGGAGGCACCTTGAGCACAAAACTGGAAGTAAGCCCTGAACACTTAGTCTCAGGTGGGGCCCACATCCACCCGCAAAAATAGAAAGAAAAGAATTGAGCTTTATTGAATAGAGGTGGTGAGAGTGGGCAACCTTTGTCTTGTCCCTGGACTTAGGGGAAGGCTTTCAATTTTTCCCCTTTGAGAATGATACTCGCTGTGGGCTTTTGGTACATGGCTTTGACTATCTTGAGGAAGCTTCCTTCAATTCCCATTTTTTGGAGAGTTTTAATCATGAACAGGGTGTTGGATCTTGTCAAATGCTTTCTCTGCGTCTATTGATATGATCATATGGTTTTTATTTTTTCTCTTATTGGTATGATGTATTATGTTGATTGACTTGCTAATGTTGAACCATCCTTGCATTCCCGAGATGAATCCTACTCGGTATAATCTTTGCCCTCCTCCATTCCAGCAGCCAGAGGAGGAAGGGGGCGAGGCTTCACCTGCACTTTCTCTCTTGCAGCTTTAATCGCCTTGACTTACCTCCATACGAAACCTTTGAAGATTTACGAGAGAAGCTTCTCATGGCAGTGGAGAACGCACAAGGATTTGAGGGGGTGGATTAAACACCCCGTGTCCAGGAGAGGGTGTCCGTCCAGCAAGCCTGGCTTGCACTTTTGCGTTTGCCTCACGGACTGCAGAGACGCCAGCTGAAGCGCAGCGGCCCGGCTCGAGGGCTCAGTCTGTGCCCGTAACTTGCCCCAGTTTCGCCGTGGGAAGCCAGGCCCAGGTCGCGTTCCTGCATTTTCCGCCACAAGTTACCGACCGGTTGATGTGTGCACTAATTACATTTCAGGAGAACTTAATCTATTTATGTTGTGCCTCTGTAGGCAAAGCCCTTAATAAATATTTTACATACTTTATAATGACAATGAATGGAATTAATCACTCTCCAGGTATAGTATTACAACTCATGTTTACTTTTTAAAATGATTTAGACCGATTTTCAGATTTTATTTCATTACGATTAAAGATGTCTCGTGTACTTGGAAAAGTGAGCTTTTTTTGTATTTGGATTTCATAACCAGGTTTAATGTCAGTGAGGTTGTTATTTTTTCATTCGTTGTACACCCGAACCCCCTTGATTCAGATCAGAAGATTACTCTGTGGTCCAAACACCTTCCATAGATGAGTACTCTGGCGAATTTAGACTATAACATTAAGTATCATGATCATCTTTTTCATACTCGAAGAGAATGAAAACAAACTGAGACTTCACTTTTTCTTTCTTTGTTTGTTTTGTTTTTTTTTTTTTTTTTTTGGTACAAACTCCACAGCCTAGCTACGGGCCGAGAGCACTGTAACATAGCATGACAGGCCCCGTGGCAGCTTGGAGGAATCACCCCGTATTCCTTAGGAGGAACCGCGTTCTCTGCCCGGCTGACACGGGGGGGGGCCACCGTTTCTGGGAGAAAAGCGGCTGGACCCTTCCCTGTTGGCCTTCTCTTCACCATCAGTGGTTGGAGACTGTGAATGGCGCTTGGCCCCATAGTAACCAGCTGTGTGTCGTCCGCTGTCTGTTGCGCGTTTGCGAGAACTGTGGCCAGTGTTGTGTTCTCGCACCGACCGGAAGGCACTTTACACACTCCCGGATGTCACCTGGCGGTGTGGCCGCTGCCTTGTTTTCTCCTACATGTTCAATGTGGCGCTGCTTTCCTCTCCCGCCCCGTGCCCTCCGCATGGTGAACGTGGCCGCTGGTATAAATGCCTGGACGTAAAACGGAGACTCCAGACCTCACCCTCCTATGGGCTGTAACGCCCCCTGTCTGCCCTCGCTGCCAGCTCTGACTGCCTGTTTCGTGTCGCATGCTCCGATCCCGTGCGCCTCAGCCGTGTCTGTGCTGCCCAGAATAACGGAGGGGAGAAGACCGTGCGGCCGTGCCGCAGGCAGGCGGCCTGCACCGCGTGGGCTCTTGGTCGAATCTCCATGTTGTGAGAGAAAACCTAAGGCGGGGGGGAGTCGGGTAAACCTGCTGCTCTCTGCCGTCCCGTGGTCTTCCAGATCCACTGGCCATCTTGAGACCCGTGGAGAAGATGTCACATGGCAGTTTGGGGGTGTCTGTTGTTAACTTGGAGAAGCTTATAAGGGAAGAATTTGTGCCCGGGTCTGGAAGGCTTGTGAGATACTGTGAATGTTTATAGCTGCCTTTTGTGTTGTCTTACGGGGTGCTGGGTGCCCGGTGTCTAAAGGAAGGGGATTTCTGCAGAACTGAGTGTGGATTCCCTGTCTGTGTTGATTTCGAAACCCCCAGTAGTAATCAGAAAACTTAGACGTTGAAAACCTAGAAAGAAAAAAAGTTTTAATGCGCTTTACTTTATCCATCCGTGGGTTTTCTGCCCTTCCACTAGTATGAGCCCCCCAAAATGCCTGATTCCATCCCCTCGATCTGGTCTCAGCTTTAAGACCTGCACCAGCTTCTAGGCCTTCAGACCTGTCGATTCAGGGAGATGCCCAGCAATGGTAGCCTAAGAACTGGGGCTCCTCCATCATTTTGGTAAAACTTCCAAAGATTCGAAAGTTCATGTAGGGCAAATTAGAGGCTAGAAAAGAAAACCCAGATGTAAGATCTTTTGGTGGCATGGATAAAAGTTGTCCAGACTCACCCATGAGGTCTTTCTCTCTCCTCTCTCCCCTCCCTGACTACAGTGATACTGAAATTGTTCTGAGTCGGGGCAGCCACTTCCTCTTTCCATCCAAATTGGTGTCCACAAACACAGCGACGCTCCATGATTTGGTCTATCACGTGGTCATTGGTCTTGTTTCCTCTAAATTCTGATGCTCACTGTCTTCTCTGCCCCGGAAGGGCAGCACGCCCGCCCCAGCCATTCCCAGGATGTTGCCACCCAGTCAGTGAGCTGGAGGGAAGGGGGCTTCTCCTAGTCCACGTGTCAGTCAAAGCCATTTTATGATGCTGTCTAGGTTTCCTCTCATTCTCTGAAGAAGCGTGGTTAGGAGCCAAAGGGGGAAAAGGTGAGGGCAGCTCCCACCTGCCTGATGCGGGCCTGGCCCCCCCACACTGCCCCCCCACACTGCCCAGACTTTGCTCCCCAGGGCCCCAGCTCACCGGAGACTGCATTTGGAAACCTCACCCTGGGACCCGTTGGGAAGAGGTACCCCTCTGTGCCAGCAGAACTGGGTGCGTTTGAGTGCTGTGCCCATTGGAAGGCTTGCTGGTTTGCCTAAACACTGCTGCCTTGCGCCCAGTGGGAAGGAGGAAACACCTCTCTCTGGTTTCCAGACCCTCAGACCCTCACAGAGGACAGGAGGTAGAAACCGTTTGGCCTGGTTCCATCGCTTTCTTTTCCCCATCAGAATTCAGGAGGATTCTGTGATCGTGTGGAACCGCGTTCCACACTTCACGTGGTTCATTGGGCCACAGAGTCCAGGGTTGTTGGATCAGCCCACCCCAGACTGGGTCTCTTGAAAACTGAGTTCAGGTGCCCGATTCATTCATTATTCATGGTTCTAAGTTACTTACTGGGTCTCTAGGAGCTTCCCAAGTCCTGTAGCTAATGTCTAAAACTTGTCTCTAGAGACAGCTTGGGTTGGCCAGCCCTGGAGCCCCTGACCCACCTCCCCAGCTCTCTTTCTCGGCCTCAGCAGGTGAAGGGGAGATGCTGCCTGGTGTCACTTTCAGCCTTTGCCAGTAGGGGGCACTGCTTTTCAGGAGGAATGCCTGGCTCCTCCCCTCTGCCACCAGGACTTCCTGCTACCTCTGTCTCCTTGGGTCTTTGGGGTGCATCAAACTAAGTCCTTTTCAAAACTGCCAATTTCAGGTCTAAGATGGGTCGTTTGATTTTTTTTCAATCGTAAAGTTCCCTTTGTACTTTAGGTTTTAAAAGCCAGGGGGAATGTGATATTCTTTGGACCACTTTTTGTTTAATTTATCAAAGCCTTAAAGAAACGATTGGTGGCTAGACGCTTAGACACACCCCCGCACCCTGTTCTTGTGTGTCCCAGGAAACCCCGTGGAGTTAGGACACAGGCTTGGCCCATGTTCTGCAGACAAAGTCAACACTTTCTGTGTGTGCCCTTTTCTCGTCAGAAGCTTTCCTTGCTTAGAAAGAGCAACATGGCGCCGTGGGCACGTCTTTCCACTGGTTGGTTTTCTGTGTGTAAAAAGTGACAGTAGGAACCACACACTGTTGGCATCAGACCTGTGTGTTTACAAGGTGGAAGCTGGACGCCTTCCAGACCAGAACCCCTAAGCTGGTTGGTCCTCTCGGGCTCAATTCACCAAGGTTGGTGCATTTTTCCTGTGAGCTTGATATAGCTTGGCCCTCCTTGATCCTGGGACCCATCATAAGGTGTCTGTGGTCCATGTGGCATTTCTGCTCCTTTCCTGAGCTATGTGCTGAGTCTCTAAACGGTCTTATCCTTGCTGAGCCCTAAGCATTTGGACCCCAGGTGCCCAAGAGGACCCCAGAAAGATGATGTTAATTCGCTGTCATTTAATTCAGAATTAATGGTCAAATAAAATGAAGGGGGGCTGACTTTTAAGGTGAAAAGTTTCAAGCATTCCAGATGAATTCTAAGCGTTTCATAACTTTTTTATTATAAACCCACCACCTAATCAGAAGCCAAGTGCTGTTTGATACAATGATTACAAACCAAACAATTTTGACTTTTTTTAAAGACAACGTACAGCAAATGCTCATTTTCACAACCTGAAGAGCTTTAAAAAAAAATAGGGTTGAATTTGATATGCACAGGAAATGCTTTGTTTAAGGACAAATCCTTTCTGCTTTCTTTTTTCTTAAGAGATCTCAAGAGAAATTGTAGCTTGTTTTCCTGACAGCAAAAGCTTAATGTCACCCAATGAAGTCATTGTAAGAAATGATAACCACTTGTCAAATATTTAATAAAGACTATGGAAGCTGGAACATTTTCTACATGAAGTACTCGGGTTGTCTGATTTCATATTACTCGTGTAATGCGTTGTCTTTGTTGTTGCAGGCATGTTAGGACCTATGGGCTGATAGTATGTTGGTTTCAGTGTCCCTCCAACTTCCCCACATTTGAAAACATGATTAAGAACGTGGGTCTAACTTAATGGGAAGCACATTATCTCTGATTGTCTTCACAGTAAACTTGAGAGTCCATGAGACTAGAACGGTAGGGTAATGAGTTCATCCCAGGAAAAGCATATTTTATCCCTCATTTATGCCAACCCGTGATTCATGCAAGACTCAAAAATAAGTCAAGGCGGTGCTCAGAAAAACCACAGACCACAGACTTGTCCATTTTCTTTGGATTAAGCCTCCCTCCACCCGAGGGATGGGGACAGCCAGAGTAGCTTCCAAGAGGATGTATTTAACGGGTTCTTGGTTTCTTGCCCTTGACCTATTCAGTTAGCCCAAGAATGGATCTTGCTAGAAGGGAGACTGCCACCACCTCCAGGCTGCCCCCACACTTACGTAAGTAGATAAGGACAAGCAAGGAGCCACCACGGAGTTCAGTCTTGTCCTTAGACAAAGGTAACTAATGGGAGGAATACTGTCTACATCAGGCCGGAGAGAGACATGAGTTTCCTATCCAAATCTCTTTCCCTTGGACAGGAGAAACTCCCTTCCCAGTACCCTGGGCCTCTGGTGTGTGTTTGTGTGTGTGACTTAACCAGCACGTGCCTGGAGCATCAAAGTTATAGGCACCCAGGCCTGAAGCCTGGGACGTCTCATATGCAGGAAAGCGGCAATGGGGCTTGAGTCAGGACCCCAACACCTCACAGGAAGCCACACCCAGGACAGAAGCTCTCCACCCTCACAAACAAGCCCCTAAAATCCTATATATTTCCCCCTTCCTTCCATTTTCCTATGCCAGAGTTGACCCCAAGTTGCATGTGTTCAGGGCATGGGCTTCACGGTAGGCCACATCCCTGACCCAGACCCCGCACTTCCCGGATCTCTTCCAGGGTGACACTGACTTCTTTGGCAGGTTTAAGGACCTTTGGGGACTGGAGGCTGCACCCTGGTCCTCAACCCCAGGAGCAGTTAGACGAGGCTCCAGGATGCTGCCTTCTGCTGCTTCCTGAGAAAGGATTTTAGCTCTCCACGGCTCTGCAATCTCGTGTTTCTGAACCTACTGTGTGGCGCAAAGTTTTGTTCTTGGTTTGGCTTTTGTCATTCGGGTCCTCAGCACTGAATCTCGGAGCTGCCCTACCCCAGGGGTCCCCTTAGCCCCTTCTCCCCTGGCCTGTATTGACCTGGAATATCTATGCTGGCTCATCACCTGAGATCAGCAGGCCACGTTCCTCTCGGATTGTGTTGACACAGCCAGCCCTTTGAACTGGGACTCCAGTTAAAAAGTAACGCCGAGGGACAGGATCAATTGCAGACAAATATTAGCTGTGAGCCCAGAGAGACCCTGGGTTGGGAAATACCCTTGGATGTTGACAAGCGAAGAGCAACGGTCAGACCCATCTTTGGGGTCCAGAAGCCCCCAGCCCCCAGTGGCCCTGAACCTGTCTTGCTTGCCAGTTAACTACTGTGAGCCCCCCAGCTGGAAGTACCCCGGGCTCCCTCAGTTCAGACTCTGAAATAGGCTCCAGAGACTGTCTTCACGTCCTTGCCTGCTAGCCTGCATGAGTGTCTCCGAATTTTCTGCCCCTCCAGGCTGACAGGCATGTGCGGGCTATCGGAACCCTCACTGGTGGGGTCCTGCCTGACCGTGTGCTCAGCTTTCCTTCCTCTGACACCCACCCTGGCTTCCAGGGCGGGGGGTACATGGGCGTGCTCAGGGGCTACTCCCAGCTCTGCGGGTGGAGAGTGGGGGGTGGTCCCTCCTGTGGTACCAGGGATCAAACCTGAGCCTGCGAATCACAAAGCATGTGCCGAGACCTTTATTATTATTTTTAATTGAATCACCGAGAGATAGACCATTCCGAAGCTCATGATTGGGCTTCAGTCACACAGTGCTCCGGCACCTGTCCCTCCACCAGTGCGCGTTTCCCAGCACCGACGTCTTCGGTTTCCTTCCCACCTACCCCATACCGAGTCCTTTAAACTGGGACCTGCCCTCGGTGCCATTGTGGCTCCTGCTGAGCTCTCTCCCTCTTGGCACTAGTTTTTCTCCTTTCCTATGGGGGTCCCCAATAACCTCTTGGTCTCCCCAAGTGTCTTACAGCCAGACACTGCTCTAAGCCCACTAACTCTATGTGGCCCGATCTGAACCCCACTTTCTGATGTCTCCCTGCTGCCAAAGCAGGGCGTCACTCTCCCCGTCTCTCCAGGCGTCACCGACACAGCCTTGTTCCCCACCAACAAGGCCAGAGCCTGTCTCCCCTGCACCCTGCATCCCCGAGCCCACGGCGGGCTGCCACGGGCAGGAGACACAGCCACGAAAACCCAGACGAGCGCCCGTGACCCTCACCCCAGCGAGAGCTGCTGCTGCCTCGACTCCAGCCAGCAGCGCCCACGAGCCCGAAAGTGAGTGGGTGCACGTCAGGCCAGATTCTGAGGCGGCCGAGGAAGGCGTGGACAGGGCCCGAGGGAGCAGGTGGGCGAACCTGGGGTCTCCGGGGACTGTTGCAGTTTGGGGGAGTCCATGGCAGGACGAGAATCTCTGAGAATACCCAGCAGTGGAGGGGAGGAGTGCACCCCAACACACAGCTCAAGGACAAAGCAGTCACGGCCCGGGAGGTCCAGGCTGGAGGCAGCGCCCACAGCACTGTGGATGGCGTTTAGAGCTCAGAGACAGTAGAGGAACGGGAGCTGGGGGGCAGGTCCAGGAGGCCTTCCCCAAAGCAGCAGGGCCGGGCAGTGCGGGGAGAGCCATACCCCCCTTCCTGATGGCCACTATAGGCCACTGGGGTGACCGCCTGTTGAAGTAAGTTCAAAAGGGGTGCAGCTGGGGTTAGCAGGGGCTTCCAGAGCCATAGCTGTGTTCTCCACCGGCCCCCCTCAGCCTCGGTCACTCCCGCCCAGCTCCGTCAGCACGGCCAGGACGCCACGGACCTCACTTCCCTTCTCTCTTCCCAACCAGCCTTGCCCAGCCCCTCCAGTAGCCCTTCCCTGCCCTGCAGGGGCTGCCAGTCGGGCCCACATCCACTCCTGAGTGAGTGTTCTTGGGCCTTTGTTTCCTAATTAGCTCAACATGTCTGTGGTCTGAGTCAGCTTGGTAGTGAGAAAGCTGCAGTAACTTTGTTCACGGAGTTAAGGCTAATGTGACCGTGCGACTTAAGAATGCAATGCAAAGAGGGCGATAGCCAAATACCAAAGACACAGACCCCACAGACCTGAACATGAGATCTAAGCAGCAGTCGCGGGACTTTGCAATACACCTGCTAAGTACAGACGGGGTTGCATGAGATTGGGTGGGGGAATCGGGGACACTGGTGGAGGGATTGGTGCCGAATTATTATATGCCTAAAATGTGGTTGTCAGTAATTTTGTAAATCATGGCTCTTTAATAAACAAAATTAAGAAAAGAATAATAAACTTGTATAATAAAATGGCAGAGTACTTTAAAAATAAGAACAATGGAACAAAGAAACAAGAGTAATGTGGTCAAATTTAAAATTATATAAATATGTTTATCGTAAAGCCAGATTGTTATCAACATCTCGTGGTGCTGAGCCTGGTCTTCACACGTCACGGAGGGAGATTTGCACATTGATGGTAGGTGTGGTGTGGTAGCATCTTACCCCTAAAACATACAAGCATTGACTCCCTTGTGAAAAATAATGAGGAATGAAGGAGGGACGGATGGAGGGAGGGAGGAAGTAGGGAAGAAGGGAGGGAGGGAGGGAAGGAAAGAAGGAAGGAAGGAGGAAGGAAGGAAGGGAGGGAGGAAGAAAGGAAGGAAGGAGGGAGGGAGGGAGGGAGAGAGGAAGGAAGAAAAGGAAGGAAGGAAGGAGAGAGGGAGGAAGGAGGAGGAAGAGGAGGAGGGGAGGGAGAGAGGGAGGGAGGGGAGGTGTGGACCACTTCCACTCCCTGCCCACAGGGACGTGCAGAGAATGCCTCGCGGAAGGAGAACTGGACACCTCCTAGGGAGATGGGCCATTAACGATAAGCCCAGTGAGCCCCTTGGCCTTGGATCCCAAGTCCTGTGGGGCTGCTCTCTCTGGGTCATGGAGGCGTGTTTCAATAGAGTCTGTTTGAGGAGATGGTGCTGGGACGGGGCTGGCTGGAGCTGGCTGACCAGATGGTCAGGCCCGCAGAGTCAAGTGTTCTCTTCTTGTGTCAATTCCAAAAAGGCAGGGTTTGGAAATAGTCAACAGAGAGCTGCTCGACGCGGGCACAAACAGTGGCGGGCTGTGTTTGGAGAGCGTTGGGCAACGCTGCAGGGAGCCAGGTCGGGCCAAAAGTCAGTGTGACCTGAAGACCCACAAGCCACTTAGGGTTGCCTGCTGCTAGCCATACACATGGGGCTCTTATCAGGCAGAAACTGCTCTGGGTCCCCGTGGGGGTCTGCACCTATCCACCACGGAATGGCCTGAGGCCATGGGAGAAGGTTCTGGAACATTTTACCTTCTCCCCATACACCAGATGCTCCCCCATGTGTTAGACGCCTCCTCGCTGCACACAGTGCAACAAACTGCCCCATTTGCTGGCCCCACCATCCTTGTTCAGGGACCACTGACTGCTCTGAAGCTTAAACCAGCTCACAGAGAGCTGAGGCCATGCAGGTTATAAGGGAACAGGCCCAATGCCAAGGGCGGCAGAGCCTCCCTGAGGTCACAGACAAGCCGAGCAGCAGCCTTCAGAAGGCCCCGCTACAAACACAGACGCTGAGTCTCTAGGAGGGAAAGTTTCTTGCCCAATGCCCCAGTGAGCCCCTGGAGGCCCGAGGCAGTGCCCACTCCCAGTCCACCTGTGGGGTTTATGCCCCACTGGACTCTGGGTCCCTCTTGGCGAATGTTGTCAAAACACTCCCAGCCCGTCCCCTCATCCACACTCTTCACCCCTGCTGCGTGGGCCACGGCCAGGGACGCAGATCCTGGGTTAGGGGCCCATGTCGGGGGACTAGCAGCCAGCACACCCCTTCCTGGCCTCTTCCCCCCCCCGGGGCTGTGGTCTTTGCCGATCAGATTCCAGGGGCTGAGGCTGTCCCCGAATCTCCCGAGCTCTAATGAGCCAAAGGAGAGGAGCGGGGCTGAGAGTCGGCCTTGAAGGGGACCCTAGACCCCAGCTCTGCTCCACGCAGCTCCTGCAAGGGGCCGAACAGAGACGCTGACGTTGTCACAGCTGTCCCTCAGTCACCTGCTCCCCAAGACTCCCCATAAACAGAGACCGGGGCCGGAGGCTGCCTGAGAGGAGAAGAAAGAGGAAAGAGGCCGTGTAGGAGCCTGGAGGGAAGCTGAGGCAGACGCCGCCCCACGCACGGCGTGTTCCTTACGGGCCCCAGCCCTCCTCCCTGCAGCAGAGCCGACCCGGGCAAGGACCCGAGCTGCCGGCTGCTGCCTGCCAGGTCCCTGAGAGTCAAAGGGATGACTCAGACGTAGGCGCAGGAAAGACTTTTTCTGGTGAGCGCGCGCTCCTGCCCCAGTGCAGCCTGGCGCTGTGAATGATGCCGAACATCTCGACACTGCATTGTGGGGCTTCTCCTCCGCCGCCTGCAGCAGGGCTGGACACCAGGTTCCACAAAAGGGAGACCTCGCCACAATGCCTGTGGCTTCCTGCTGACTGTGGCCCGAGGAGCCAGCGCAGAGGGTCTGTGCATGTGCTTTGCACATGGCATCCCGGGTTTGGTCCCTGCAGACACAGAACCGTGATATGCGACCCGTGCATAGAGCTGGGAGTGGCCATGAGCACTGCCGGGAACAGCCCATAACGAGGAAAATGAACTCGGGCGCAGGAACGCTGGGTCACCTTCGGCCTGAATCAGGCTGAAAAAGCCTCGTATGGGAGGGAGGACTAGGCCACACGGGCAGTGCCTACGGCTGCTTCCGGCTCCATGCTCTGGGGTCACATCCAGCGGTTCTCAGGGCACTGTGTGTGTTGCTGGGGATCAAACCTGGGTGGGCTGCGTGCAGGTCTAGAGCCTTCCCCAAGTATCCTGGGGGAGAGGTTTGGGCACGTGCCATGGAGCCTGCCCTCCTGCAGTGCCCACAGCCCAGCATTAGCAATCCCTCTGCCCCTCACTGGGCACTGGCATTCTTCCGAGTACACAGCGACTCCGTGTCTCTGGGTCAGACCAGTGACTGTCTCGAGCTGTGCCCCTGAACCTTTCTCATGCGCTTGCCCATTGCCTGCAGGGGCAAATGCTCAGTGACCTGGGGCAGAGGGTCTGAGCTTGGCCCTGGATCACCTGGCAGGAGGGTCTCTGTCCCCCAGGCAGCACACGCGGACGCCCCTACAAGAAGGGGTGGGGCCCTGTCATCACGTCTCAGTCCCGCTGCCCTGGACATGTCAGGTTGCTGAGCAGTCTGGGATGACTCAGCTCAGGTGACCGGCAGGAATGGGGGGCCTCCTGGTTGGGGGTCTCCAGGCAGGGCTGCCTAACGAGTGTGAATGTAGCTCAGGGCTGCCAGAAGTGAGCGCTGGGCTAGGGAGGTCTCTGTGAGCAAGGACAGGGCCGTCAGGTCCATGCCTGGAGGTGGGGATATTATAAAAACAATCCTTGGCTAGAGTGCTAGTGAGCGGGGCAGGTGCTTGCCTTGCACACGTTCCACCTGGGTCCAATCCTTGGCACCACAAACAGTTTCCTGAGTACTGACAGGAGTGATCCCTGACCCTGAGCACAGAGCCAGGAGTGATCCCCTGAGCACAGAGCCGGATGTAAGTGCCCCCAAAAAAAACACTGAGGGAAAGACAGTACAAAGCGAGTCTTTTCTTCCAGCGGAGTCATATTCTGTGTCTACACCACGCTTCTTTATCCTCTGAGACAGTGCCACAAAACAGAGGGAGCCAATGGGGCAGTTGGGGTGGGGGAGGGGATGGGTCCTAGGAACTCTGCGGGGGGTGGTGCCGTGGTATGACAGGGCTGGAATGTGACACTTGCTTACATGAGTGTTTATCAAGGGGCTTTGTCTCTGTCTCTGCTCTCTGTCTCTGTCTCTGCTCTCTGCTCTCTCTGTCTCTCTCTCTCTGTCTCTCTGTCTCTGTCTCTCTCTGTCTCTGTCTCGTCTCTGTCTCTGTCTCTGTCTCTCTCTCTCTCTCTCTCTCTCTCTCTCACACTTGGTTTCTCCTGAATCACATATCCGCTAGGGTGGGTGTTATAGCCTGATCATATAGCCTCAATGAGAACATTTATTAGTGGAAGTTGGAAATTCTGCAGAATTCATTTTTTCTGCTTCTAATATTTGCTGAAATTAAGTGTAATGTTTTAAGCCATTAGTGTTGTAACCTCTTTCCTCACAAAAAAAAAATCAATTTTGACATAGGAGTGACAGCATATGGGGTTAAAGTACTTGCCCTGCATACTGCCAAGCTGGTGTGGCCCCAGCACTGCCCTGAGAGGCCCCTGAGTGCAGCCAGAAGCCCCTGCGCACGGCATGTGTCTAACCCCCACCCAGAGAAGCAAGTCCCGCAAGAGCTGTGTGTCCCCCAGCCTGTGAGGACCCCCTTTGCAACACCTGCAGTGGGTCTGACCATAAGCATAGACCAGCCCCCACCCTCCTGCAAGCACCCCTGTCTTGGCCTGTGCGGGAGGGAGCGTGCCCGCACCGCCTCTCCGGGTCGATCATTTAATGTGACCTCTCAGAAAGGAAAGACCAGGGGCCGGAGCAATAGCCCAGCGGGTAGGGGCGTTTGCCTTGCACGCCCATGCCGGCCCAGGTTCGATCCCGGCATCCCATATGGTCCCCTGAGCACCGCCAGGAGTAATTCCTGAGTGCAGAGCCAGGAGTAACCCCTGAGCATTGCCAGGTGTGACCCAAAAAGCAAAAAAAAAAAAAAAAAAAAGAAAGAAAAGAAAGGGAAAGACCAGCCCCTCGGGCCTCCTGCTCAGACTTTAGGTTCTGAGGGTCCTTGGCAGGCCGCTCAGGGGACCTGAGTCCACCAGGGACGAATCTCCCTCAGATGCACACGGGGAAGTAACAGAAACCCCGCGGCCACCTCAGGTCTGGCTCCTGTCCCGAGTGGATCTTAGGAAGCTCCAGGAACCCTCCATGGTCAGCCAGAGATCGCCGGAGACCCAGACTCAAGGCCGGCAACTCCTCAGGGCTCAGTGCCGGTGCCCGGCGTCCTCTACTGGAGATTACTCTTATCACCCGCAGCCCCCTCATCCATGCTAAAGGGACAGGGTGGCCCCTGGAGGAGGGGGAGACAGGGAGGGGGCACGGGACCCCAGGGACTGTTGGCTCGGCCCCCTGGCCCCAGTGGACTCTGTTTGTCCTGCTAACTATGGCATGAACAGGGCTTAGCAGATAAGGAGGAGCTTCATCAATCATTGCTGGCCCCAGCGGATACTTAGAGGGAGAGCCGCGGCAGAGACCATCAGACGGTCTCTGGCAGGAATGGGCTGCCCCATCAGACAGCCGAGGAGAATTGAGGGGCCCCTGCGACCAGGGCTCTGAACTCTGAGGAGAGGACAGAGTTCTCACCCAGACCCCCGGCAGGAAAGAGTTAACCACGACCCCCAGGGGCGGTGGGGGAGGGAGCGTCATTCTCCATCCATGGTAGCCTGTGTGTCCCCTGTCCACCCCCAGTGTCCCAGGCTTGCTTAGTGTGCGGGACCAAAGGTGACGTGGTGACTTCGTAGGCGAGGCCGTCTGTCCCGCCCACCCTCAGGATCGATCATTTAATGTGACTTATCAGAAAGGGAAAGAACTGTTTACTTTCAAAGCCTGGATCCCATAAAGGGCCGCTGGAGAGGCGACACCCACAGAAGCACCAGGCTCACCACAGTCACAGCAGCGAAGCCGGAGAGGGGCGCAGCCGGGTCCTGGCAGGGGAGGCCTGCCTGGATGTGAGGGACGGAGGCAAGACTTTAGCCTCTGACTCACCAGAAGGTAAGAACTTCTCTCCCTCAGATCTTCCACCTCCCCTGGATGAGTCTGGCTGGTTTGGAAAGTGGCCCCAACTTTGAGAAACGGTGTTGAGAGGCCTCCTCAGCCCTAGGCATTGTCGTTGTTGTTATAATTATTATTATTATTACTAAGATTATTATTTTATTTTCATCACACCCTGGCTCTGTGCTTAGGGATCACTCCTGGTGGGGCTCAGGGGACCATGTGGGATGCAGGGGTCAAACTCTGCTCAGCCAGCAAGACAGACGTCCTACTCGTTGTACTAGCACACCTGCCTCTGCACAGGTATTTTTAAAGACCCTCCCACAAAGACCCTGAGTCATGTGAAATGTCAGTTGGGTTTGTTAGTCAAGATGGTTCAATCTCCTCAGCGTTCAAGGGCCCAGGACACTCGCTCTGGGGGGCTCTGGGAGAAGCTCAGGCGGGAGCGAGTCAGGGCCCTTGAGGTGAAGGTGTGATTTAGCAGTGACAGCAAGGCCTTCACCAAGGTGCCGCTGAGGGAGGGGGGCGCTGACTGAGGTCGGTGAAGAATCCCACTGACCTCCAAGGTGCTTTGTGGCCTCCTCAGGTGGGCAGCGCTGTTCTCCTGTCCAATCTGCACACCCCTAGCTCTGGAACTCTAGCAGGACGCCCACCTAGCAGACAGGCTGGTTCCCAGGAATCACGGCCTTGGCCCAACCTCTCCTTCTTCCCCATGGCTTTGTGAGGGATACCTCAGGAATGTTCCAGATTGCCCCCTCAGGCAGTTTCCAGCAAAACAAATGATTGCTTTGCTCCCTGTTGACAGAGGGTTCTATTTTAAAATCCCCAACTGCCTTCAACAAGACAAGCCTCAAGTCTGAGGCTGACTCTCTTTGCCTTCATTTCTAGATGAAAAGAGCCTGAGAGAATCAAATGGAGGCATGTAGCACCCTTGATTTTAAATGACAGGGGCTGCGGGTTTGGAATTAAGGAAAAAGTGTCTGTTACCAGCTTTTTAAGAAACCTCTTTGGGGAAGTTTGCAGCAAAGCGACACTACATGCATGGTTCCTGGGGTCCTTTTTTTTTTTTCTCAGTCTCCTGGGCTTGACCCTAGAACGTTCTTAGTCCTAGGGAGGCAAGTTGCCGTCTGGCCAGCTCTGACCTGAGAGAGGAGAGCGTGTAAAGCCAGTATGGCACGCCTATGCGAGCGCACGGGTGAAGGCAGCGAGCGGCTCCTTTCCAGAGATGCTGCAAGTGAGGCCTGGCGTGGCTTCCTTCATTAAGACTCCCAGCTGAGGACGAGGAACCGGGCCGTCTCAAGGGCAGTAAACACAGTCTGGCCTGGTTTCATGGGAAACAGCATTGGGAATGGACCACCGCAACAAAAGTGTCAGGAGATTCCGTGTAGGTGATGGAGGCAGGATATTGGAACACAGGGAAGAAACTATGTAGGACCTCAGCCAACCCCTAGGAAGGCTGAGCCCCCGGCCCATCTCAGGAATCCCAGGAAGAAAGGCCCAGAGATGGAGATTAGAGATGGCCTCTAATCACATGGGCTTAGAGGCCAAAAGATTCTTCCTGGTCTTGTCTAAGTTGTAGAGAACCAAACTGGCATTTGGACAGACCTGCTTGCTGAATATCCAGTATCTCTGCGTGAGTGTTAATGTTTTCTCAGAATAACAGTATAATTGTTTCTCAATCAGCTCGTAAACCTCCTGGACGTTATTAACTGGTACCATTTAAGTTCAATGGTTAAATTAGAAAAAAAAAAAAACTTGAACAAAAAGTTTTTTCCTACACTTGCAGAATGAGAAAGCAGTCTGTGACTCTCCAACTAAACAGTTCATGGCCATATTTTATTGCTTAGTGACAGGGTGGATGGCACTTTTTTAAAAATACGAACATTCTGTTTTCCTGCTTAGATGGCTTTGCACGTTAACAGAGTTTAACTGCTTCTACAGAAGTACTCAAAGAATAAATTAAGGCTGAAAGTGCAATGGTAAAAAAATGTTCAGGGGTCACATAATCCAGTGGATGAGGCATTTTCCTGGCATGGTCCAGGCCTGGCTCAATCTCTAGCACCCCGTATGGTCCCCTGAGCCCCACCAGGGATAACGGAGCCCTGCGCACAGAAACAGGAGTAAACCCTGAGCACTCTGGGGTGTTTCCCCCAAACAAAATGACAATAACAATCTGCTTGTATGGCTGAGACTATGACACATACTCTGTAAATGCTTCTTGATTGATGCAATAATACTATCAAATTCTTGGGTTGCTTCTAAAGTGTTTCACTAATAAGTTACTGAGAAATCAGACTGAGACCCATCTCCGCACAGAGGTAACTTCTGTTTTATTTTGTTGGGGGCCACACTCAATGGAAGTGGTGTGAGGGGCAGCCATGAGGTACTACAGGTTGAAACTGGGGGTCCCACGTATCAAGTTCTCCCATCCTCTGAACATCTCCCCGCCCTCACAGTGATAGACAGGTAAGTTCTAATTTCAGGGGAAAGTTTGTGAAAAGGAAAAATGTATTTATGAAGACACATACAAGCACACACAATGCTTTATAATGGTTTGAATTCTTATTATTTTTATCACAACAAAATTTTTGCTTCCATTGTAAAAATTGATAAATGTAGAGAAGCGAAAGAGGGTTAAAAAAAGTGAAACCACACTTCTTCCACTTAAATAAGTTGGCGATTTCTTCTCAGGCATGTTTGCATTCTTCGCTTTCAGATGAAAGGGCTCATACTCTAGTCAGTAGCTTTGAAAACTTCTTCATGTTATTGCATATCTTGAATCCCTTCCCAAGTCAGCATCATTTTTCTATAATAACTGCTTAAAGAACTAGGCTTGGTGATAAATTTCCTGTCTCCTATCATTGGAAATTTAGGTTACTGCCAATTTTCACTATTACATAGGCTTACATAGACAACCTTCTAAGTAATTCCTTTAACACCTCTGTAAGGAAAAACAAAACATATTTTCTACAAATTCAATAGCTTTTGCTATTCCAATACATTTCACGGGTCAAGGAAATAGAAGCTTATTTGGAGGGAGGAAGTTGGTAAGATTGACCTGGAAGTCACTAACTCCCAGTTCCCTTTTATTTATTTACTTATTTATCTATCTATTTATTTAATTTTTTTTCTTTTGGGGCCACACCCAGCAATGCTAGGGGGTTACTCCTGGCTCTGCACTCAGGAATTACCCTGGCAGTGCTCAGGCGTATGGGATGCCGGGGATTGAACCTGTTTGGCTGCATGCAAGGCAAACACCCTACCCACTGGACTATCTCTCTGGGCCCCCAGCTCCCTTTTCTTCTGTCTCTTCTTCCCCAACCTCCCACCCCACCCAACTGCCTTTTGCAGGCTCGGAATGCCCAAAAGCAGAGCCCAAGAAGAGACTCCAGACCTTCAGCCTCTGCTCAGAGGACCTGAGAGAAGTGGATAGACCCCTGTGCCTGCGTGCTGTGGGATCCTCCACACCCGCCTATCAGGGAGTTCTTCGCTCCACCCGTTTCTTAAGCAGGACTCTGAGAGCAGAAATGTCCCTTCAGTGAGGAGGGAGATTGTTGCTGTTGCAGACCCCTCCCAGACTACGCAAATGAGCCTGGCAGCTTGTAAGGAGCTATTAGGGTGTCACTGATCACCCCACCCCCCAGCATTGAGGATTTGTGGTAGTGACTGGGGCCAGTAGAGACTCAGAAGTAATGGAGACAAAACTCCCGGAAGCCTTCCCCACCCCCACCCCCACCCCAGAAGCCTTCCACCGAAATGTCCCACCGGAAGTGTTGGCCAGAAGCGTCCCACCAGAACTTAGGCAGTGTTCTCGTGAGCACAGAGGCTATCTGCAGCCTGGTTGAGTCCCCGATGCACAGGGGCTCTGGGTGATGGGCAGGAAGCCCCCAGAGTTGGGCTTCCATGAGGAAAGAAGCGAGGGGACAGACTGGAAAAGGTCGGGTTCAGCTCCAACTCAGGCTGGCGACCTGCATGGGGTCGTAGGCACCTTGCCACCTTGCCTGGCATCTCGATGGCACCGTAGGCGTGAGGATGAGGGGCAGCTGGACGGAGAAACACAGATCAGTTGTTGAGAACAGGCTGATTTTACAGCCAAAGCAGGGCTCTGGTTAAATGTTAACACCTCGGTGATCTGGGGATACAATACACTGACTCCCTCCCACCCCAGCATTAGGGGAAATCAGGAATTAGGTGGAAATGCTTCCTTTCTTCTCATTCTCACAGGGGCTGAGTTTTTGTCCAAAATCATTTTTAACAGGAAACTGAGCAAACAGAAGGGATTTCTTCATAGGTAGCTCCTGTTTGCCAGGAAAAAGAAAGAGTATTAAGAAATTCTCTCTCCACTTCTCTCTTTTCCTGACCTTCCCTCTTAGCCCACCCCCTATTACAGTGGCAAAGGACTTCGGTGTCTGAGATTTAAAATCTGAGCCCTGCTCGACAGCTCTGTGTCAAGAAATGTCCCTGAGGATAGATTACAATCCACTAGATGAGTATCCCCACACAAACCCTGTTTGGTACCACACTGATGATGGTGTTGATTACTGGAGTGGGAAGCAGAGACAGTCAGTTGCCAAGTCTGCTATGTAGGCTTCTGATGCTTCTTCCATTCCTTCTAACTTCCTTAAAATACATTTCCTACCATTTCCATCAGAACTTCCCATCCCAGGGCCGGAAGTTCTTCAGACGGTGGGAACAGAACTCTGGGTCACGGGGTTCCTTGGTTAACACAGCTGTTCAGACCCAGAAGCCTGTCTTATGTTCTTTCCATTGTGCTGTCCGTTCACTCCATGATCCCTCCTCTCTCTCTGCTCAGGTGACTGTGCTGACCAGATGTCCTGCTGAGTTGGCCATGGAGGAATGCAGAGATGCAGTGAACCCGTTCACGGCTGCAGAGTTTCCTTAGCAGAGCTGTGGAGTGTGACAATGGTGTTTGTGTCCAATTCTCAAACGCCATTATCACACTAAATAGCTACTGTTAGGCAATCCCTCCACTTGCCAGCGCTGGGGGCATGGGAGCAAGAAGGTTTGTCTTGTAACCGGGCTCCCAAACACGTGTAATGACTGAATAAATACCTCGGTGTTTGTGTGCTCGGAAGCGGAAGCGAAGCCAGCTAGCTGCCCTTGGCTTTGTTATACAGCTGGTAACTCCCCCCCTACTGATGAGATTCCTCATTTTCCTGCATCGATGCACACCCAGGTGCACCTAGCACAAAGCTGGGCATGTGGTCTCCGTGGAGCTCCTGCTGATTGACTTGAGGTGCAAAAGTGGGAAATATGAGACACTCCAAAGCCCAAACCCACTAAAATCTAGGTCAGGCAGACAGCAGGCTTATGAGTGCAAAATTAAAAGTGAGTCAGTTCATTAAAAATAAATAAATAAACAAACAACTCTAATAAACTGACACACGACTTAAGTGACCTTTCAGAAATTCTGGAACATATTTGATATCTACTAACTTGAATTAATTACCAGCCTGTTTACTGCCCTGCTATGTATGCTAGGTCCTTTATCCATATGTTTCCATAAATTAGCACCAGGAAATCATGTGTGAGTTGCCACAGCAAACTGGAACATTTGAAACCCCTGCACGCTCTTGGGACAATCCACCATCAGGGCGGTTGGGTTTGGGATGCTTCTCTCTCCCAGAGGCACTTAAAGCAAGGGAGAGATCCTGTGTGTTCTGGCCTAAAGCCTCTCTCCCAGACCTGCCTATATGGGCAATCAAATCCAAAGGGCTGGATGAAGAAGCGAGGTCGGCAGGACAGGTCCGTGGTTGGAAGCTTGCCACAAATGAGTATGACAATGACAACTGGAAATGATCGCTCTGGACAAGAACCGAGTGTGAAAGGAGCTAACGGGAGACCCATGATAGCCTGTCAACATCTGTACTGCAAAGCACAACGCCCAAAAGAAAAGAGAGAGAAGGGGGAGGGAGCGAGAGAGAAGCGAAGTGTCTGTCATAGAGACAGGCTGGGGAGGGAGAAGGAAGGAAACTGGGGACACTGGTGGTGGGAAGTGTGCACTGGTGAAGGACGGGTATTGGATGACTGAACCCAATCATGAACAACTTTGTAACTGTGCATATCACATTGATTGATTTTTTTAGAAATATCTATAAAGCAAACCCCCTTCCCCCAAAAAAAATTCTAAGAACAGTCAAACAGAGAAAAGAAATCCAAACTGTTGGAGCAATCTTCAGAAACCAGTTCATTCATTCACTGATTGATCCATCAAATAACCGCGTTTCCCGGCCCACCACCGCCCACACTTCTGTTGGTGCTGGGGACTTATCCATTCAACGGGTCTAACACGTAGACTCAGAGCCAAGGGCAGGGGGTCCAGTCCCTCGTTCACCTGTGAAGGGACATTCTAATTATTCCAATTATTGGGGATTACTGGGGGAGCCCATTGATTGTCAAACAATTATCAAACAACCCCAGTTCCCTGACGGGGATCCGAGATGCCTCCTTCCTCCTCCCATCTCCCCTTCTGCAACACACACCGTCAAGAGGCAAACCAGAACCCCTGCACCGCACAATAAAATGAAGGAAACTCGTTCCTTGGTATGTTTTCTGGGGAAGGTGTAAGGGAAGTAGGGCCGACGGCAGCTCTACTCATTTCCACCTTGTTTCATTGGCCCCAAGTGACACAGGGCCAAGATGACAGGGACGACCCTTTCTTCGGTGGCCCACAGAGGGCAGCTCTGTGCGGTTTGGTGTGACCCCCTCCCTCCTTCACCTCTTGCCTCCCCTGGCGTGGGTTGTCCCCCAAATCTCACGTTCCCTGCAGGAATGAAGGGAAGCCGTGCTCAGCCCAGACACGGCTGCTGGTCCTGGGCAGCTTTTCCGGGGCTCCAACGGAAGCCTGGGAACACAGGAGGCGAAGTGTTAGGGGACCTCTTCTCCCATGGGCACTCACGGGGCAGAGAACACAGCAGGCAAGAAACACCAGGCCAGGCCCGATGGGGGTCCTGGACAGAAGGAAGAGCCAAGTTTGGGCTGTGGAAGTCTCAGCCCACTTAGCTACCACCCCTGAGCCACCCTCGGCCGGGATGCTCTGGGCTGCCGGTTCGGGGACTGTGCAACAAGGGTCTTGCCTCGCTCCTCCTCCCCACTTGCCCTGAGAGCCCAGGGAGTGCTCAATGCTGCAGGAGGGCTCCCTGGTTATTCGTGGTTCTCGGGAACCCCTGGGCGATACCTGGATCTGCCCAGCCTAGACAGGACCCCACTTCCTCTTCCGGAGGTGAAGTCCACTGCAGCGTGTGCGGGCCAGGTCCGCCCCTCCCGACTTACAAGCTCCAACAAAGCCTCCCTTTGCCTCTCCAGCCTTGGTTTCTGGGAAATACGGACACAGAGTCAAGCCAACCAAAGAGCACCAGGGGCCCATGGGAGCGGCAGCTGGAAACAGGCACAGAGATGACGGGGGTGCTCAGGAGCCTATATGGGATGCTGAGGGATCGAACCCGGGTCAGCTGCATGCAAGGCAAACGCCCTCCCCACTGTACTATTGCTCCGTAATTCTTGCTGGGAGGGAAACACCCTGGAATCAGGAGACAGCAGGGGCTGGAGCATATGATTTGCAGGCAGGAGCCCCAGGTTCCATCTCTGGCACTACCTGGTTCCCCCTGCACTTCCCCTGAGCACGGGAGCTGGGAGTAGCCCCATAATCAAACCAACAATGGAAGAGGGTAGCTGTGAACGAGGTCCCCATTTGTCGAGGACCTGAAAGGTGACCGGCTGTTTCCAGGACCTTGGTCTGTGTGTGGCTGAGCTGGCTCCAGGCTTGGTGGCCTCTTCCCATGCCCTGTGGTTACTCCCGCCCGGAGGGGACATTCACCTGAGCCCAGCTGTGCTGTGTGAGGGCCGGATTCTCACTGTACCACCTAGACTTGGCTAAAGCACAGAGGAAATGTGTGAGTTGGGGTGTTGATCTGCCCAGGGGTGCTGACCACGCGCGGCCTGCAGGTGGTGCAGCAGCGCCCCCTCTCTTTCATGCAGCAAAAAGCAGGCAGAGAGAAAAGCTCTCATTGCCTTTAGGAAAGGGGCAAGAACGTGCTAGGGATGACGGGGGTGGGGGGGCACAGAGGGCCAAGGGTGGGGCAGAAGACAGCCTGCTTCCCGCTGTGGCTGAGGCCCTGACCAGCGAGCCCCTGACCAGCAGAGCCCCTGACCAGCTGAGCCCTGACCAGCTGAGCCCCGTGACCAGGCGAGCCCCCGACCAGTCGAGCGCCCTGACCAGGCGAGCCCTTAACCAGCCAAGGTCCCAGGCCAGCAGAGCCCAGTGACCAGCCGAGTCCCTGACTAGCCAAGGTCTCAGACCAGCAGAGCCCCCTGACCAGCCGAGCCCCTGACCAAGCTAAGCCCCTTAACCAGTTGGAGCCCCTGACCAGCTGAGGCCCCTACCAGTCAAGGGTGGGGCAGAAGACAGCCTGCTTGCTGCTGTAGCTGAAGCCTTGACCAGCTGAGCCCCTGATCAACTGAGCCCCTGACCAGCCAAGGTCCCAGGCCAGCAGAGCCCCCGACCAGCCGAGCCCCGACCAGCTGAAGCCCTGACCAGCTAAGCCCCTGACCAGGTGAGCCCTTCACCAGCCCAGTACCTGGCAACAGTCCCTGCAACATCAGCCTCACCTGTATCTGTCCAATGTAGCTGGATGGGGGCTGCACCCCTGTGGTTTAAGGCTCTCCAGGTGTGTGCGAAGAAACTCTGGCTGCAGCTGGCTCTCCTGCGGTGCCCAGCATTGTTCAATGAAACAGCAGTGAGGAATCAGCAGCCGTTACTCTTGCCTGGGACAGAACAGCAGTGTTCCCTCCGCCACCCAGTGTATCAAAGCCGTGGCCAGGCCCCAGAGCAACTACATCTGCCTCTGAGGGGGCCTCGGCAGGAAGCTAATGTATAGAAAAAAAGTGTTGCCAGCAAAGAATTCTGTTTGGAATGACGTTGAGAACTTGCTTGGTGAGCAATAACAGCTTGCACAAGAGCACAAGTCATTTAGACCAAGGGAGACTTTATTCCTCGCTCTGTCGTAACAAATCAGAGGGGACGAGTCTAGGCAGCAGTTCTACAATGTCTTTTGTAACTTGGGTCCTTCCTGACATCCACATGATCTTGTCTTCATGATCACAATGTGCCTGCCAGTGCTCCGCCACCACGCCCATTCTCTAGGCAGTGAACGCTGAAAGGTGGATAGGTAAAGAAGACAGCAGCTGCAGCTCCATCTCCTTCACAAGCACTCCTGTGCAAGAAGCCCCTCCAAGGCCTCCGCGGCTCGGGCCTCACTGGTCAGCAAGGTGACGTGGGTGTAGTCACCCCCGGCAGCAAAGGAGTCTGGGAAATGCGGTGTTTCCGCTGTGTATCTTATCACCATGAACTAAGTCGGGTTTTGTTGCCAAAGAAGACGTTGCTCAGTGGTAGAATACATACCTTGCTTGAGTACATGTGGATCCCTGGCCTCTTGCCCTACCTTCCCCCAACACAGATAAAGAGAAGTAAAGAAGAAAGGGAAGGATCAGGAGTCAGATATCCAGGCCGGGAGCGATAGCCCAGTGGTAGGGCGTTTGCCTTGCAAGCGGCAGGCCTGTGCTGGCCCGGTTCGGTCCCCGGTGTCCCATGTGGTCCCCGAGCACCGCCAGGAGTGATTCCTGAGTGCACAGCACTGGTAGTGCCTGGAAGAAATGGATGCGCATTATAAGACCGGAAAAGAGAAAGCAGAAAATGACACGCAGACTGTATCGCTTTCCCCGGAACAGGCTCTTCAGATCCACAGAGCCGGGCTTTCTCTTCCCAGCCTGGGGTCAGGACAGAGTAGCAAAGGGGGGGGCCTGGGTTGGGGCTGGGGCTCCCGGCCGGGTGATGCCTGCAGGACCCGCCGCAGGGAAGGCGGGCGGAGAGCGCCACCTGGAGGCCGAGCCAAGCAAAAGACTATGATCTCCGGGTAGCGCTTCACCACCAGCCACGTTCAGTTCCGGGAGTGCTGCCCACTCAGGAGGGACCATGCAGATGTCCAGCCATGTGGGGGAGCAGCTGAGAGCCCTCAAGCGCCATTCCGTCCCCGTTTCTAAAGACTCGTGCTTCTAACCCCCTTCCCAGAGCCACTTGGACCCCAAGCAGTTGCAGACAGACATGAAAGGCAAAGCCAGCCCCACGGTGGTGGAGCGCCCAGACCCCAATACAGACTCAGCATGAGGATCAGAGAACCAGGCCAGCCCCCAACGCTCTACACAAGAGGACTCCCAGAAAGCCTGACCTTGCCCCATCCACTGTCCACTTGTGAGTGCAGAGCAGATCCAACAGGTGCAACAGCACCCGAGGGTCCTGGCCGGGCCCTAGGACAAGAAGACAAAAACAGAACCGGCTGCAGTTCCCTTTTTGGGGGACACCGCTTAAGCACCCCAGACAACTCAGTGCTGACTAGCAGGGTGACGGTGGGCCCGGGGAGGGTCCGTGTCTCTCCAGGATAACCGTGCCCGGGACCCAGAGAAAGGGAAGACCCGCCAGGGAGCTATAGAGGGTTCCCAACAGCACGGGGTCAGCCTAGATGCCGGGAAAGGCTCTCCCTTTGAATCATCCCTGGAGCCCACTGAGGCTGACAATACAGGTCCATGTCTGTGGAGCATAAGCCCCAATTGTCTTCCTGGAGGAGGGAGGACTAAGGAGGCTCCCGAGAGGAGGAGACAAGGGCGCAGGGTATGACTGCAGATCTGGCTGAGTCTCAGACCAGCTGGTCACTCCCTGGTGACTCACTGACCTGACACAGGGCCCTGGGAAGAATCTGCTGGGACTATCATTGCTGACCCACCATGCAGGCTCCGCCCGGGAGGCCCCGCCCCGGGAGGCCCCACCCCCAGAAGGCCCGCCCCAGAATGCTCCTTCCCATAGAAGGTTCCACCCTTTGTAGACCCCGCCCCCTCAGAAGGCTCCTCCTTGAAAGGCCACGCCCCTGTGAAGGCTCTAGGCTCCGCCCCTAGGAAGATCCCACTCCCTAAAAAGGCTCCTCCACTAGGAAAGTTCCGCCCCTCATAAGACTCATCCCAGGGAAGGCCACGCCCCCTGTGAAGGCTCTGCCCCTTCGAGAGGACTTGGGGGTACAAGTCCTCTCAAGACCGCCAGCAGAGCCTCAACTGCAAAGGTGCAAAGCGAGCTACAGCGTAGCAATGGCTGTGGGCGCTTCTGAGACCGCGACGGCCTTGTCTGCTCACATTCACTGTGCGAGGAACACAGCTGGGAAGTTCCCAAGACGCCCCCAGTCAGACAGAACGTCAGCCACCCTGCAGAGGGGGCTCGGGCAGGGCCAGCAGGGACTCTCCTGCTGTCCCCGGGCCGTCCTCTAGCATCCGTAAACCTGAAGCCAATTGCAGTCCCAGGACACACTCAGAACATTCTCGGCTTCTGCGGAGGACGGGGGCAGCTCCCACCCAGACACCACCTGCAAAATTCAGGAGCAGGCAGAGCTTGTCCGGATTCTCCAACCTTGCTCAAAGCCAACTGGGGTCAGGGGGAGAGGGGCAGGTCATGGGGTCAGCGGCCTTTTTATTCTGAAGCTTCTGTAACTTTGAAAGTAGTTGATCTTATATATTTATAAACATAATTACCAACAAGTGCCCTAGTTTTCTGAGGACTCTGGGCACTTTTACTCAAGCTAATCTCTGCCCATTCGTCCACTCATCATCCATCCATCATTTATCCATTCATCCATCCATTCCATCCATCACCCATCCATTCATCCATCCATCCACCATCTATCCATCATCTACCCATTCATCCATCCATTCATCTATCCATTCATCCATCCATTCCATCCATCACCCATCCATTCATCCATCCATCCATCATCTATCCATCATCTACCCATTCATCCATTTGTCATTCATCTATCCATCATCCATCCATCCATTCATCCATCCATTCATCCATCCATCATCCATCCATTCATCCATCCATCATCCATCATTCATCCATCCATCATCCATAATCCATCATTATCCATCCACCCTCCCACCCATCCACTCTTCCATCACCCATTCATCCTTCCATCATCCTTCCATCATCCATCTATTGTTCTACCCATCCATGAATTCTAATCCAAATATATCCAAATACTTCATCTGCCCATCCATCCATCATCCATTCATCCATCCACCCGTTCGTCCATCCGTCCGTCTGTCCATCCATACATACATACATCCATTCACCCACCCACCCACCCACCCATCCATCCATTCATCCATCCATCCGTCCGTCCGTCCGTCCATCCATCCATCCATCTGTCCATCTGCCACCCATCTATCCATCCATTGATTATTCTACCTATCCATAAATTCTGATTCAAATATGTCTAAATGCATCACCCATCCATCGTTCTATCCGTCCATGAATTCTAACCCAAACATGTCCAAATACACCTATAAACTCTGTGTGGTGAGGACCGGCTACAGTCTCTCTCACAGGAAACAAGCGTTTCAGAATCTCCAGGCTCCTTTTAGATGGTGGCAGGAGACCGCGGACTTTCTGCAAAAATGAGAGCGCCAGCCCAAGTGCTTCTCCTGCACATCAGTTTTCAAAGCCAAAGTGCCATTATCTCCCCCCATGGAGCTGCTCCACGCAGTCCCCGGCTGTCTCTGTGCGGCACCCCATGACAGCCCACCCTTCTTGGCCGGCTGACAGCCAGCTCAGGTCTAGCCCCCTGAGCGTGTGGGACTCCCTAGACACATCCCGGTGTGCTGCCTCGGCTGCCCATGGGACAGCAGGTTCCCAGCCTGCCAGATCCAGCCAACCAGGTGCCTGAGTGCACGCTCACGCCGAAGCGCCAGTTCCACCTTCCGGAGGGGGCTGAACACGCTCCCAGACACAGTTGGGGGTGGTGAAATCTGTACCAGAAGGCAACACTCTCTCTGAAAATATTCCAACTGCACTGCATTCTGGGAAAAGATACTCTGGGAGCAGAAGAGCAAGCTGAGGACACCCGGGGTGTGTGGGGACACAGAGAGGGGAGGTGCCGGGGAGGACTCTGCGGCCCCAGGGGTGCCCCATGTTGATCATGCTGCATCAGGAGGGGGCTCTTGGCAGCCAGGGAGTGGGGGCTGGGGGCTTGATACGTCATCACGGAGCTCACGCACAGCAACACAGGCACCGCCCTGTGAGATGGAAATGGTGGTGATGGGTTGCGGTAGGCGCTGATGGGACCCCGCACCGGCTTTCCCCCACGTCTCCAGGATCCTAATAACGAGTCTGCTAGCTGAATAATGCGCTTCCTTTTTGTTTGTTTTTGGGGCCTCACCCGACTGTGCTCAGGGGTCACTCCCATGGGGGCTTGAGGGGCTTGGTGCAGTGCTGGATATCAAGCCCAGGTTGGCTATGCGCAATGCAAGCTAGAAGCAAGTGCTCTGCCTACTGTGCTAGCTCTCTGGCCCCAGGACCAATAAAGAACAAGCCACCAGGGCTTTCTTCTCTCTGAGCCTGGGGTTCTGAGCTGTCTGTAGGGGTTCCGTTGCTCCCAGAGGGACAGCTGCTGTCCTCACACAAATCTGCTCTGCGACTGGCAGGACCCCCAGGGGCTGGTTGGAGACCCCAGTGGTATAAGTGTGTGTGAGGGGCTGGGGCCAGGCCTAGTCTCTCCCCTGAGCCTTGAGCTCAGTGGAAAGTGGCAGAAACCATGGACTAAGAAGAGAAGAGGGGCTGGGGTCCCAGTACAGCAGGTGGGCTGCTTGCCCGGCACACAGCCCACCCAACTTCAGTCTCCAGCACCCCATACGGTCCCCTGAGCACCGCCAGGAGTGATCCCTGAGCTCAGAGCCAGGAATAAACCTTCAGCAGTGTCCGATTGGCCCCAAAACCAACAAACCAAACAACACGGGGAGGGGGTCCCCGGAAAGGAAGCGTCTGGTGAGGAAACTGCTGGATTCCAAGCCGGAGGGAATTTAATGAACCAGAAGTGGAGCAGGGCAGGCCGGCCGTGTTTACACACTGGCAGCGGCTGGATCCCCGGAAGGAATTTGGGGTTTCAGGGTTCCGTAAGCGGCTGGACGTGTCTAGAAATCTCGGGTGGGGTGCAGGGGTGGGAGGGTCTTTTTGGCTGGGGCGGGGGCCGCTCTGCTCAGCACGTGCCCACATCACGGGTCCAGATGCTGATGGAGCGTTTTGTGACGGCAAGCTGGGGGGTGTCTCCTGAAGTCTGGTCGCAAACTCTGCCCCTCGTCCATCCTTGGGCTGTGGACAGAGACAGGCTCAGGAGCCGTGGCAGGTGGGGAAGGACCCAGGGTCCCCTGCGCAGTGCAGCCGGCAGTTGCTGCTTGCCGGCCTTCAGGGCTTCTTTTCCGGACTGCCCGCGGCCGGCCGCCTGGAGGGGGCTCCGCCTTGCCCTTGCCCACGCTGCAGCCCGGTTTCTTCTGCTTCTGGCTGTGACTCTGCAGTGATTGCAGCCCCAGCATCTTGCAGTACTTGTTGCACTGGTGGAGCGCCTTAAACTGGTCGATGAAGGACATGGAGCAGTTGCCTTTAAATCCTTTGTACCTGGGGGTTCGGGAGGAAGGAGACATTATGTCACGTTTTCCAACAGGATATTTCTCTCCTCCGCCCGCAGTTAAAAGACAGTGCCTAGAAAACACGTGTGTTCCTCCATGACCAAGCAGTCTACGGCTGACAGGCAGAGCCTGTGGCGGCTCGGGCAGGGCTGGCAGGAGCCCCCTTCCCTACTGGCATTTCACCCTGCTCCTGCCCTCTGCTTCCAGAGCCACCGCTGGGATTGGAGCCAGATCTGGGTGTGAGCTGACAGCCCCCACAGCCAAACAAGGAATTCTAGACCCTTCTGGCAGAAAGCCACGGTTGCACGTAGACCTGCTGCAGTGTGAGAAATCACCACCTAGGTGTCAAGGGACCCGCCAACACCCAGGCAAGTTCCCAGAGACCGACAGCACTGCAGCTGGAGACTTCCGCCTAGGGCCACCCCCCCTAGCACCTGCTCCCCAGATCCGCCCCACCCCTTCCCTGATCCACCCCACCCCTTCCCTGATCTGCCCCACCCCTTCCCTGAGATCCTCCCCACTCCTTCCCTGATCCTCTCCATCCTTCCCTGAGATCCGCCCCACCCCTTCCTGAGATCGCCCCACCCCCTTCCCCGAGATCTGCCCCACCCCCTTCCCTGAGATCCGCCCCCACCCCTTCCTGATCTGCCCCACCCCCTTCCCTGATCCGCCCCACCCCTTCCTGAGATCTGCCCCACCCCCTTCCTGAGATCCGCCCACTCCTTCCCAGAGATCCGCCCCCACCCCTTCCCGAGATCTACACGCCCCTAATTCCCTAAGATTTGTCTTCCATACTCCTTGTCTTCCACACTGTTCCCAGGGGAGACTGGCTGAGCCGCTGGGGAAAGGCGGGGGCTGCTCTTTGGGCTGCAGCGACCCACCCTCGAATGGACAGTGACTGTGTTTTGGGGTCCTGACCACAACAAGGAGTGGTCAAGCCCCTGGTCCCCGAGAGCTCCACCCCCTGGGATGAGGGGGATTCATAGAGCAGAGCCAGAGGGTTGCTGGGCAGCCCAGGGCCCAGCAGCTGGGTGGGATCCTGATATCCATCCTAATGCACTTCTGGACACCTTTGCTGACCTCTTCCCCTATCCCAGCATCTCCTTGCTCTTCACCCACAGATCGTTGCAGACTGAAGCCCAGATTCCCTGAGCCTGATCACGCCCCTGCACAGCTGCAGTTCTCGGCACCTGTCCAAGTCCACTGAGGCACTTAGAAGGTCCATTTGGGAAAAGCAGGACACGCCGAGTGGAAATTCGAGGGGACAAATGCCTGCCCACAGTCAGAGTTTTTGCGACTCTGCCTGCAGGAATATTCCAGAATCCCTGCATCTCCTAAGCCCCTCTGCACTCATGACTTCTGCAACCACATTCACACCAGGAACCTCTCTGAGGAAGAAAGATGGAAGATAGGCCCTCGGGGAGAGGGGTCACCCCCACGAGAGAGACCCTGGGCCCTGACCCAGGATGCCAGTATCCTCCCCAGAGGGAGATGGAAACTCAGGTCGGGGCAAAGAAGTCAGGAGGGAGGGGCTGTGGGAGACCAAACACCCCTAAAACGAGATCCTACTACTGTGTACACATAGCCCCCCAAAGTCCACCCTAGTCACATTTCAGGCGAGGAGCTGCTTTCATTGGGGTTGGGGGATACGGTGCAGGTTGGGATCTACTGTGTTCGCATTGGACAGCCCACTGCAGGGCTTCCTCTGAAAATACACCCTGGAATACTCAGAGCCGGGTTCCTAACCGCTGGGGATACCCATGGGGTGCAGCAGGCTCCCCTGCAGGGGCGATCATGAGCCCAGCCCACAGCGCAGCAGGCTCCCTGCAGGGGGCGATCATGAGCCCAGTCCACAGCACAGCAGGCTCCCCTGCAGGGGGCGATCATGAGCCCAGCCCACAGTGCAGCAGGCTCCCTGCAGGGGGCGATCATGAGCCCATCCCACAGAGCAGCAGGCTCCCTGCAGGGGGCATCATGAGCCCATCCCACAGAGCAGCAGGCTCCCTGCAGGGGGCGATCATGAGCCCAGCCCACTGTGCAGCAGGTTCCCTGCAGGGGGCGATCATGAGTCCAGCCCACAGCGCAGCAGGCTCCCCTGCAGGGGCGATCATGAGCCCAGCCCACTGTGCAGCAGGTTCCCCGCAGGGGGCGATCATGAGCCCAGCCCACAGTACAGCAGGCTCCCTGCAGGGGGCGATCATGAGCCCAGCCCACAGCGCAGCAGGCCCCCTGCAGGGGCGATCATGAGCCCAGCCCACAGTGCAGCAGGATCCCTGCAGGGGCGACCATGAACCCAGCCCATGATGCAGCAGGCTCCCTGCAGGGGGCGATCATGAGCCCAGTCCACAGGGCAGCAGGCTTCCTGCAGGGGGCGATCACAAACCCAGCGACAGTGCATCAAGCTTCCTACAGAGGGCGATCATAAGCCCAGCCCATGATGCATCAGGCTTCCTGCAGGGGGACCATCACGAGCCCATTCCATGTTTTCGGTATTGTTCTCAGATCCGTCTCAGGGCTGCAGGAGCCATAACGCAGGAGCCTGGCTATGAGGCCGTCTGGTGGAGCGCTGGGCAGGCAGGGAGAGCACAGCAGCAGAGACGGGGAGAGGAGCCCTGTGTTCCCAGATGCGGGCCTGCCACAGACTGTCCATTGGAAGGTCCTGGGCTGCGGCCAGGTCACTGCCATGGGTCCTCTCCCTGGGGCTCGGGAGTCCTGCCGGCTCTGGACACCAGTAGAGGGCTGGTGGCGTCAGTCTCGCCAGCTGGTGAAAATGCCAAGAGCTGCCTGCGGCGGGGCCGCCAGCCACCTGCTTCCACTCCACTCCGGCTGGTCAGATGAAACAGGGAGCGGCTGCCTTCCAGGGGGCGGCGATGCATCACTGTGAGGAAGCGGGTGCAGAGGGCAGCCAAGGCCTCGCTCAGTCCCTAAGACGGTTCCTGGACGCTTGGTGCCGGGCACACGCGAGGTCACGCTCCCCTGTGGAGGAGGCGCTGGGAGGTCAGCACTGCCGCACAGCCCCTTCGTTCCTTCAGGTCTAAGCGACACCACATCCTCACACACGTGCCACACAATTCCCCACGCCTACATACCACACACATGCACCACACTCCAGCACACACACTATACATACCACACATCTGACACATACCACATTCATGAATACTTTCACTGCACACATTTCCCGTACAGTCCCCCCCCACTTACCACACTCTACCCACTCCACACACACCAACCCAGGCACACATATGCACCACACACTTCCCCCCCACGCCCTCCTGCATATATCACACACACCGTATTCATGCACATATACATCACCTATACACATTCCCTCCACATGCACACTGCTCATATAGACCACATACATGGGCCAGCGCGATTCTCCTTCACATTCCCCTTACCTGACGTATCCCTACGTACACCTCACACTACACATACCACATTCATGCACATATACCACACACAGATTCTCACACACTTCCCCGACATATCCTGCATGCTACACACATTCCCCTCACTGCTCTGCCTCATCTTCCACATACATGCACACACCACACACTACCCACCACCAACACATCACGTCACCCACATGCACACAAATACCATGTGCGTGTGTGTATCACGCACCCCACAGACACACCCAGAGGCAGGCCCAGCAGGGCTGTGTCCCTAACTTAGGTACCACTTCCTGTCTCTAACCAGATACCACTTCCTGTCTCTGACTTGGGCACCACTTCCTGTCTCTGACTTGGGTACCACTTCCTGTCTCTGACTTGGGCACCACTTCCTGTCTCTGACTTAGGTACCACTTCCTGTCTCTGACTTGGGCACCACTTCCTGTCTCTGACTTAGGTACCACTTCCTGTCTCTGACTTGGTTACCACTTCCTGTCTCTGACTTAGGTACCACTTCCTATCTCTGACTTGGTTACCACTTCCAGTCTCTGACTTAGGTACCACTTCCTGTCTCTGACTTGGTTACCACTTCCTGTCTCTGACTTAGGTACCACTTCCTATCTCTGACTTGGTTACCACTTCCTGTCTCTGACTTAGGTACCACTTCCTGTCTCTGACTTGGTTACCACTTCCTGTCTCTGACTTGGTTACCACTTCTTGTCTCTTACTTAGGTACCACTTCCTGTCTTTGATCAGATATCACTTCCTGTCTCTGACTTGGGTACCACTTCCTGTCTCTGACTTAGGTACCACTCCAGCCTTTGATCAGGTACCTCTTCCTGCCACACCAGCCCTGGAACTGGTGTGGCACAGAAGGCTCTGGAACTCGGGTGAGTGACATATGCCAGGAGGGAGGTCCTAGGCCTTCAGCTTCCTGGGTGTTCTCTGGGCTCCCCATGGGCCAGCCTTAGCCTGGAGGCAGAGACTTTTCTGGAGCTCAGCCTGACTGCACGTGAGGGTCTGGATCTTTCCTTTCGCGCCTTCTTGGTCTGGCCTCCTTGTCTCCCCCATGGGGCCTCTGCCGGGACGTGGGGACCCTCCTTGCGCCACGCCTGCCCCCTCTGCATGGCATTGGCGATTGTGCCCAGGCCCTCGTGCGTCTGGCTCCCATTCCTGGGCAGCGTGTGTCAGGCCTCTCAGCTCTCACTGTCTTCCAGGGAAGACCGGCAGGGAGCTCACTGGCCGCCACACCAGGGTGCTCCTTTGTGGTATTCATCGCCTTCTGTTCCAGAGTGAATGGCCAGGAGATAATCGGAATGGGGAACTTTGCTTTGCTTTACTTCACTTCAGCAACATGCAAAGGTGTTGGCTGGGAGGCCAGCGAGGGCCGAAGTGTTGGCTCTGGTGGCCAAATCACTGTCCCGTGTCTCCAAGTGAAACAGCAGGAGGGTTGGCGGTGAAGGGGTGTCAGGGGCATCCCATGGGCACCGTGGTCCGTGCTGCGGTTTGGTTAGGCGACATTCCTAAGTCTTCATCTCGCTAATTTTGTACTTTTCCTTCTTCCCGCAGAGGAGGTGTCCAAGTGGCTAGGTGGTCTCACAGCAGAAGGGGTCCAGCATTCACTTTGGGGGTGCCCAGAGCACAGAGGATGAGGGCGGGAGCCGTGCCCTGGTGCAGGGCAGCGCCGGAAACTTTCGTGCTCATGTTGCCCAAAAGACGAAAGAGCTCCAGACCCGGTGTGTGTGTGTGTGTGTGTGTGTGTGTGTGTGTGTGTGTGTGTGTGTGTTGGGGGGTGCCCTTCTGGCTCCTGGGGAAAGAGGATTCTGTTGGAGAGACCCACAGGTGAGTTCCGTGACAGCCAGTGTAGGGGGGGGCCAGGGTTCCCCCTTCCCTTCCGTGCTCGTGCTGCGGGCTGTGGTGCTCCCTGGGGTCACACACTTCAGCCCCGGTGTCCATTCACACACCAGTACTGGGGACTGGAGACCACACGCTTCACTGCCAGTGAGCGAGAGGCCCCGGGGATGGAGCTCGTTACTTCTGGCATACAGGGCAGGAGCCCTTCCACTCAGTGACCCAGGGACCATTAGTGCCCTGTGCAAGTTGTGACGATTTTCCCTCAGCATGTTACAGCAGGTTGGGGGAATAGAGACCAGGTCACTTTAAATCTGACTTCAAATTTAAATCACCTTAAATCTCATTTAAATCTAAATGAGAAAACCTGATCTTTCCCATTGAGTTTCATCAGTGAATGCTTGAGATGAGAGCGTTCTACTGAGAGTGTTCCACCAACACGGCAGAGCCAGGCAAGCTACCGTGTTGTATTTGATATGCCAAAAACCAGTAACAATTATGGCCTCATTCCCATGACCTGAAGGAATGGTTTGAGGCTCTTCCTGTCCCTGGAGCGGGCAGATGCCCTTGGGCTACACTTGCTTGTGACAGGAAGTATGGAGATGTTACTGGTGCCAGCTTGAGCAAATGGATGAACAATGGGAAGACAAGTGAAACAGATAGCCAATCAGGATGTAGAAGGGGACAGCTGGGTGGGGGTGGGGGTGGGATTTGACTACAGATAAAAAGCTCCAAGTGCCAGCCCACCCAGGCTGGTTCTCCTCCATTTTTCGGAAGGACTCTCTGGACCCACCCTCCCCCTCTCTCTCCCCATCTTCCTCCCCCCTCTCCTTTCTCTCCCCCACTCCCACGGGACCTCCAGGTCAGGTAGGGCTGCAGGCACCACGTCAGGGCTTAGTATGGGCCGGGAGCTGATGCCCAGGATAGCTCAGGTACAGGCAGGGCTCTGAGCCCTGGAGGGGTAAAGTGCTGAACCGACTCTCACCACGCACAGGTGGCTGACCGCAGAGTAGGAAACTCGGAGCTAAGCAGCGGGGGCTGCTGGGGTAGGGCTGGGAGGTCCAGGACCAGCGCCGAGCACAGGGATCTGGTACTCGCCGGGCGAGCCGTGGCCATCTCCGGGAAGCATACGGATAGGGAGAGAGCGCCAGGAGAGGACCTGCCCATGGTTCATGGCGACGAGTTGACTGCGTGCGACAGGACAGGGAAGTCATCCACAGGACCGGGCACCGAGGGACAGGACCAGTGACTGCGCCCAGGGAAGGCGAGAGTGCGTGGGACAGGACCAGTGACATCGTCTGTGGAGGCAAGCAGGTAGCACGGGACAGGGCCGCAAAGTCGCAGCGCTGGGCCGGGGTCATTAGGGATGGGACCTGGACGTTGTTCATGGGTCTGGGAGGCGTGGACATCTGGAGAGGAGCCTGGAATTGCCTGGACAATAAACTATCCCTCTTCCGAGTCTGTATGCAAATCTGTCATACAAGTCTCAAGTCTCAAGAGAAGACAGGTGTGTTTACGGGGTGATGGAAGCCACATACGTGGTCTAGACTCAAAGAAGTGTTTCTTACACCACACAATGGCTTCTCTCCCCCACTGCTGACCAAGAGAGGGGCCCCTAACTTGGGGGCATTGTCTTCTTTCTGTCCTAAACGTTATGAAGGAGGCTCATAATGGATCTTTCCTGTCTGTTTAGGCTATGCTCACACTGGCTGAGCTTCCCCCATGAGAACCAAGTGCGACGACATTTGTGGGTGGGGACGGCATCCATCCCGACAACAATGTGGAGAGACACAAACGGTGGAGTGGCCATGCCGTCCCTGGCACCCAGTGGGCACCTGGCCGCTGCTGTACTTACCCTTTGGCCAGCGTTGCAATGCCCACGTCGGTCAGCTTCATTCCGACCCCTGGGAGGAGAGAGTCTGAGCCGAGTGACTGAGCGTCTTGGGGAGGCAGAGTGGGGGAGGCACACGAACACGTATGCGTACACACACACAGGTACACACATACACACACGTACACACACATGTCATCTGTTTTGTTTGCTTGTTTGTTTTGGGTCACACCCGGCGGTGCTCAGGGCCACTCCTGGCTCTGCACTCAGGAATCATTCCTGGTGGTGCTCAGGGGACCAGAGAGGGGTGCTGGGGATCAAACCCGGGTTGGCCATGCACGAGGCAAACGCCCTCCCCACTGTACTCTGTCTGGTCCCACAATGTCCACTTTAAATCTATGTGACAGAGGGCACTTGAACTTAGGGGATTGTTTGACTTCAGCTAGTTATTACCAGGTATCACTGCTGCTTGGAAAGAAAAATCTGGGGGCCAGGGAGGCGCTCATGCTTTATATGCCAAGGGGTCTGGGTTTGCTCTGAGCCCTGCAAGGGAGTGACCCCGAGATAATGCCTGGAGTCAGCCCAGCAAAAAACAAACAAACAAACCCCAAAGCCCAACAACAAAAGAGTAATTTTTCAAAGGAAGTCTCTCTCTCTTCTCTCTCTCTCTCTCTCTATATATATATATATGTGTGTGTGTGTATACATATATGTACATATACACATACACAGACACATACACACATACATAGTAACTGGCCAGCATTTCAGCAAGGTTGATGACGGTGTCATGGGCCCCTGCTGGCAGCTCCAGTGCACACTAAGAACCGTGCCCAGGGCGTTTCAGGGGGAAGGAAGCAGCAGCTCCGGGAGCCTCTGGAGGGGGTGTTTGCATTTGCCCCATCTTGGATTTTTCAATGGGAAGGTGTCACAGGAAGGTAGACAGGAGGTGTAATGGGAAGGTAGAATGGGGAGGTGTAAGGGGAAGAAGAACGGGAAGGTAGAACGGGAGGTGTTAGGGGGAAGCAGAACAGGAAGGTAGAATGGGAGGTGTAATGGGAAGATAGAACGGGGAGGTGTAAGGGGAAGTAGAACGGGAAGGTAGAACTGGAGATGTAGGGGAAGTAGAACAGGAAGGTAGACGGGAGGTGTAACGGGAAGGTAGAATGGGGAAGTGTAAGGGGAAGTAGAACGGGAAGGTAGAACGGGAAGGTAGAACGGGAGGTGTAAGGGGAAGTAGAACGGGAAGGTAGAACGGGAGATGTAAGGGGAAGAAGAACGGGAAGGTAGAATGGGAGATGTAAGGGGAAGAAGAACGGGAAGGTAGACGGGAGGTGTAAGGGGAAGTAAAACGGGAGGTGTAATGGGAAGGTAGACGGGAGGTGTAAGGGGAAGAAGAACGGGAAGGTAGAACGGGGAGATGTAAGGGGAAGAAGAACGGGAAGGTAGGACGGGAGGTGTAAGGGGAAGAAGAACGGGAAGGTAGACGGGAGATGTAAGGGGAAGAAGAACGGGAAGGTAGACGGGAGGTGTAAGGGGGAAGAAGAACGGGAAGGTAGGCGGGAGGTGTAACGGCAGGTGTGCGGGGGGGACGTGTGCGGGACGGTGCCGGGAGGCGCACTTGGCATTAGCCTCTGCACTCCGTGCCTCCTCTGGCTGCCCGTTAGTCCTCGGCCATGCTTGGACTCTGACGAGACCAGTAACACCTGTTGGCAGAGATACTGAAAAGCTCCCAGCCCTGGTGCCCGGCCCCGGCCCCCGGGGCCCCTCACCCCTGCATGTCCGTGACCAGCAGGCAGCCGCTGGTCTTCTGGTAGACCCAGTGCTGGAAGGTGCAGCACTTCTGACCCGCCTCCGAGTCCCTTCGCGAGAAGTTGATTTCCTTCCCGTCCCTCATGGAATACTTGACGAACTCTCCCATCAGCTCCTCCTCCACCGTCGCGTAGGGGATGTTGTTCTCAGGTCGGTGGATGAGAAAAATAGGAATGATCCTGGGAGGAAAGGGATAGTGAGCACACTCTATTATTGTTGACCGTTATTTTATATGGCACTGTCCGTTACACTTATTAACAAGTGCACACTTTATTATTATTGACTATTATTTTATACGGTCACTAGTATGTTATGTTATACTTATTATTAACAAGTACACACTATTATTTTGATTATTATTTTATATGGTCACTGTGTATGTTATATTATACTTATTAACAAGTACACACTATTATTATTGACTATTATGTTATATGGTCATTATCTACATTATATTATACTTATTAACAAGTACACACTATTATTATTGGCTATTATGTTATATGGTCATTATCTACATTATGTTATACTTATTAACAAGTACACACTATTATTATTGGCTATTATGTTATATGGTCATTATCTACATTATGTTATACTTATTAACAAGTACACACTATTATTATTGGCTTGTTATATGGTCTTCATATACACACTATTATTATTGGCTATTATGTTATATGGTCACTGTCTACATTATATTATACTTATTAACAAGTACACACTATTATTATTGGCTATTATGTTATATGGTCACTGTCTACATTATATTATACTTATTAAAAATACACACTATTATTATTGACATATGATCAATATGTACATTTATTACTTATAAACAGTTAGTATACTTTATTAATTATTTCATATTATCAATATATGTTATAGTACTACTTATTGAGTACACACTTTATTATTTTATGTTATAAATATGAATGTTATATTTTGCTTATTATTAACAAGTACACATGCTATTATTTATTGTTCAGTGGGGAGTAAGGATTGGGAGGGAGCAGTCTGCCCTCACCTGGCGCTGCTCAGAGCAGAATAAAGCCTTGGGCTGCCTTTAGATTTAGACTAAAACTCCCACACAATGATTCAGAGGGTGAAAGGGTGGGTTCCTGTCTCGTTCGATCCTAAGGTTGGCCAGACTCTGCCCTGGAATGGATTTTCTTAGGGGTGAAGGAATGAACACGGCAGGAGCGTTGGTCTGCAGCAGTGGGGTGTTTGCCTTGCACGGCCAACCCAGGTCTGGTCCCCGGCCCTGGGTTTGGGCCCACCAGGAGTGATCCCTGAGCACAGAGGCAGTAATAAGCCTCGAGCACAGCCAAGTGTGTCTCCGAAACAAATGGAAAGAATGAAAGTCTCACTAGAGACCTGCTTAGTGACCCATTGGTCAGGCGGCCTTAGCCTCTCCCTCCTCCCTCCCAGCTCTCCTGTCCTCCCTCCCACCCATCCATACCTTCTTCCTTTTGTGCTCAGGGAGCTTGCTTTGTTTGGGGCCACCCTGCTGGCTCTGTACTCAGGGGTCAGTCCTGCGGGGGAGCCCCTGGAGGCCGGTTGGCCGTGTGCGAGGCCTGAGTCTTCCCTGCTGTGTTGCTGCCTCAGCCCCTTCCTTGCACCCCCTTCCCCACTCCCTTTATCCTGCTTTCCATCCTTCTTCCTCCATCTTCTTTCTTTCCTTCCTCTTTCCTTCTTTCCACCTCTCCTTCCACCCGTCTACCACCCGCTCTTCCTCCCCCTCCGTCCTCCCTTCCCTCCTCCCTCCACCCCTCCCTCCATTCTCCTCCTATCTGCTTTCTGCCTCATCCCTTACTTCTGAATCTTCCCTCTCTCCTTTCTTTTTATCTTCCCTTCTAACTTCTCTTTTCTTCTTTCCATCCTTCCTTTGTTCCTCCTCTCTCTTTCAGACATAGGCGCTGGCAATATGCTTTATAAATCTGAAAATGGGCTCTGGAAATGTCTGAGAGTCTGGTACTGAGGTGGCCGTCACCGTGTCCCCAGCGGTGAGCGTGTCCCTGGCCTGGCCGGGGAGCCGCCCGTGGGTGAGTGTTTTCCCATTTGTGACAATGTGACAAGAATTCCTCCCCTCTGGCTACACCAGTTTTTTTTTTTTTTTGCGTTTTGGGGTCACACCCGACGATGCTCAGGAGTTACTCCTGGCAGTGCTCGGGAAACATAAAGGATGGCGGGGATCGAACCTGGGTCGGCCGCATGCAAGGCAAACGCCCTACCTGCTGTGTTATGGCTCTGGCCCCAGTTTTGAATGAGATGTGGAATTTCCAACCTCTCACTCACAGACCCACGCTCTGGGCACCCAAGTGCTTGCTTGGCTCACTAGACACAGAGCCAATGAGTGGAGGACAGTAATCAGTGTCCCCTATCTCGCAGACTTCCGGAAGCAGGTACTCTGCCCTGCTGCCCGTGGTCTCCCAAGCCCCTCCGTCTCCCCAGCACTGCACCGTGTCTCGTTCTCGACCTAGGACAAAGAGTCTGTCAGGGTCTCACATTCTCAATATTTTCTCACTGACTGGGCAATGTGAAACTCACAAAGACAGATGCTTTTCTAGTTAATACGGTACACCACTTATTTCAGCAATCCACCCGCCGACTCCCCCATACAGCACAATGATTAATATAAGGGTCAGCTGACCTTCGCCACCATCCACGTCCACCGGGGCTAACAGAGCAATCAAACGTGGCCCTCTTGTCCCCCACAAGCACTCACTCTGGCACTTCCCGAAGCCTTCCAGAGGCTGTGCCTCGGCCGCGTAGATCTCGGCATAGTGCCTGGCGGTGTTCTGGACGTAGCACTCCTGCAGCAGCGAAGCACATGGCGAGCCGGGTCAGGACAAGGGCAGAGAATGTCCACAGAAGCTCGGTCGGACGCCCTGGGTCAGCGGGACACAGCACCTTCCTGCCACCCAGGAGCAGTGACATTGGCCACCTCGCCCTGGGGCGTGCCCAGGAGCCCTGTCCAGAGGAGCTTTCCAGGTGGACATCAGTGGCCTGGAGTCCGGAAGCACAGGCTGGCCCTCAAGCAGGATTGCAGTTTCCCAAGACCCTCCCATCTATGTCCTTCAAAGGTGTGATTTGTGACTCAACACTTCCAGGGCTCTTGGATATTTCCCCCTTAGGTGCTCAGGAGGCCCTGGGGTAACACAGCTATTCACAGCCAGGGCTGGCTTCCGGGCATGTTTTTTCCATTTGACTTTTTGGGTCACATCCAGCGATGCTCGGGGGTTACTCCTGGCTCTGCCTTCGGGAATTACTCCGGAGGTGCTCAGGAGACCATATGGGATGTCAGGTATCAAACCAGCACGCACAAGGCAAATGCCCTCTCCACTGTGCTATCTCTCTGGCCCTGCTGGTCACATCCAGCGATGCTGGGGGGTGGGGTGATCAGCCTGTGTGTTAACCCCTGAGCTGGATTTCCCACCCCCGGGAGAAGCAGCGGTGGGCCAACCGCCAGCCTCCCTCCATAGGGCCAACCGCCAGCCTCCCTCCATTGGGCCCTTCCCGGGAGCCCTGGAGGCCGGCCTGGACATGGACCAACACAGGGGAGAAAGACAAAGGACTGGTAAGGACAAACAAGAAGGTGACCCAGGGGAGGGACGGCCTGTGAGGGCCAGCCCCACCCCAGGGCAGAACTGAGGCCCTGGAGGGCAGGGGTGAGAGGCCGCACCCACCCCAGGCCGGCTCCCACCTGCCAAGGAGCACCCCCATGGAAAGTGAGAGGACCGTCCTGCCCTCCTGGAGCTTGGGGGAAGGAGGGGGCTGGGCAGGCTCCAGGTGTCGCCCCACATCCTTCCCCAAAAGGGCTGGGAAGACCTGGGTGGGGCCAGGAGGCCAGGACAGGCGGGAACTCGCTTCCTGCCTCTGGTTCAGTGGTCAGTGAGGAGTGGGGTCAGTCCCCTGGTGAGTGGCGCCGGGCAGGGCTGGACCCCAACTTGGAGCCTCCTCCTTGCCCCCCCACAAAAACCACATTGAGGAAACTCTAACTGCTCTCAGCCAGTCCTGGGGGTCCTAGGAACCAAGCCCCCTCCCTATCTACTACCAGACCCCAGCTCTCCTGGGGGGCTTCTGAGGTCAGAACGGCCACGGCTGAGACACAGGCTGAGAGCAACACGAGGTCCTGGCTCCCCAAGAACGAGCGGTGACCCCCCGCCAGCAGGAGCCACGATCCCAGACGCCCCAGCCCAGGAGAGTTCGCACCTGCGCGGGCGAGTTTGTAGTTGCGCTGCACCAGCTCGTCGTTGCTTCTGGTCCCGTAGGCCACGGCGTTGTGCACCTTGAGCACGCAGGCGTGGCCGGGCTGGAAGACGGGCAGTAGCCCCTGCAGGACGCGGCTGCGGAAGGCCTTGCGGTGCACGCCCGCCGGAAGTGGCGCGCCTCGGTGGCGATGGCGGCCGCGCAGCCGGGCCCCGAAGTAGCTGTCGCGCAGGAAGTCCCTCCCGGAAGAGGAGCTGGCTGAACTCGATGTCCTCGCAGCCTGGAACACAGCACCCGGGGCTCCTGCTCGGCTCCCGCACCCCAAGACCCTGCAGGCTTCCCACCCCTAAAACTGCACCTCCACGCTGAAATGTCATCTTATCTGTTATTTCATTTGATTTTTTTTTTATTTTGGGGGCACACTTGGCAGTGCTGAGGGCTTACTCCTGCTCAGGCTCAGGGGTCACTCCGCAGAGGGTTCAGGGGACCGCACACAGGTGCGCGGGATGAAACCCAGGTGGCCGCACGCAAGGCAAGCGCCTTCCTGCTAAACTGACTCTCGCCTCCCCTGGGAAGGTTTAGCATAGCCTGAATGATAACGTAAGGTTTATCTTGTCTATAACCGTGACGTATACACAGAGGGCTGTTTGCGGTCAGCTTATGGGAGGCCGTTTTGGTCATCTTGGGAGCTGTTCTCTTTTGATCTGCTTGGAATAGATTTAAAAGGTCAGTGAGAAGAAAGGAGAAGAAAAACTTCCTTTGAAGAGAAATTTTTGAAAAGTAGAGTTTCCTGAGCTTTCCTAGGAGCTGCTGCTATTATCACCATCTTCGACGTCATTGCCGTCATCATCCCTATTAGTTTAGAGTTGAGTCCACGGGTTCAGGTGCCGGCTGAGAGACCGAATCAGGTTTCGGTGTGGACCAGACATGACCCAGCCAGGCTTCTGCGTCCAAGAGCGAAACTTGGTGCCTTCCCATGAAATAGGCGGCTGGGCTTGGGGATTTGATCTGCCCTTCAGAGTGACCACGAGCGGCGCTCTCTCCGGGTATTGGGCGAAGACAGGATGAAGCACCTTTGTGAAGACTCCACTGCTCGTTTTTCAATTAAAAATGTTTAAAGAAATGCATTTTCTTCTTTTAAAAACACTTTAAAATGGGACGTTTTTAAGAAAAGTTGGTGACTGATGCCAGGCGCTAGGCTGCAAGAAGACTGAAGCAGTTCTCACAGGAAGTCAATGGATGAGGCATCACTGTCGCAAACAAGGAAGGAGGGAGGGAGGGGAAGCAGAGAGAGATGCAGGGAAGGAGACAGTGAAGAAGAGAAGGAAAGAACGAAGGGCAGAGGGGGAAGGAAAGAGGAAGAAAAGAAGGGAGACGAAGGGAGGGAAGGCAGGCAGGAAGCAGCTCTCTAATTGCTTTCTAGAAAGTTCCATGTAAGGGGCTAGAGAGATATTGCAGCGGGTGGGGTGTTTGCCTTGCTCGTGGCTAGCTCATGATCCCCATGTGCTCCCCTGAGCACCGCCAGGACTAATTCCTGTGTTCAGAGCCAGAGCAACCTCTGAGCATCATCAGGTGTAGCCCCCAAACCAAATATTAAAAAACAAACAAACACAAAGTTACATTTAAGAGCTGGGGGCCGAGTGATAGTACAGTGGGTAGGGCGCTTGCCTTGCATGTGGCTGACCTGGGTTCGAACCCCAGCATTCCATATGGTCCCCTGAGCACTGCCAGGAGTAATTCCTGAGCATCACCGGGCATGACCCAAAAAGAAGCAAATAAATAAAATCGTATCTAGATAATGAAATGGAGAGGAAATTTTTTTAATAGAGCCCAAATGTTCTCAATTCTGGTTTCATTATTAATTTCAACAATTTGATCCCTACCCACACTTAAAGACTATATGAGAATATAAATAAAGAAATATAAAGATATAGAAATATTCTATAGAAATAGTAAACAGAAACGATGGGCTGAGCGACAGTACAGCATGTCGGGGCGCTAGCGTTACACACAACCCACCCAGGTTAGATCCCCAGCATCTCATATGGTCCCGAGTCCCACCAAGAGTGATCCCTGAGCACAGAGCCAGGAGTAAGGCCTGAGCACAGCTGGGTGTGGCCCCAAACGGGATCCTGGAGCCCATTTGCTGCGTATGATCTTATTCCCGCCCCTGATTCCTCCAATCAGAAGCTCACGTACTTTCTGCTTGAAAACTTAGAACCGAATGGCTGAGACAAACGTTGTTCTACACTGTGCCTAGCGCGGGAAAAGGAGGCCCGGTTAGTGCCCCCCAGAGGCGGTGTCTGATGTCCACCCCAGCATCTGCTGAGCAAAGATAAGGCGCCAGAAGAGAGTGCTGGCAGGCACTGGGCCAGCCGGGATTTACTCGGATTCTCAGTCAAGTGGGGCCTCCCACGAGCTTCATTTTGTTCTTTTTGTTAATTAGAGACCAACTTTCACACAATGTGATTTGTTCCACGTCTAGGGGATAAAATTAAGGAACTGTTCAGGGAGAGAGATTCCTCCCACCGGGATGAATGAAAGGCACCCAGGCGCGTCAGTCAGAGACGCAAATGGGATCAGGAGTCCCCAGGAGGCTTCTGGGGAACGTGCAGCCCCCCAAAGAGGAACCAGCTGCAAATCGGATGCTTCAAAACAAAAAATATAACCGCAAATTCCCTCTACTTGCAGGGACACAGAAGAGCCGGTTCTCTTTTACTAGCGACAGCCCCGGCAAGGTTTAGCCCTGCACTCTGCAGGTAACGGAGCTCACACCGCGCCTTCCTCCCGTCATCCCCGTCACAAGCCAGCCCCGTCAGGGGTGCTTACCTTTATCATCCGGGCAGCTGGAGAGCTGTTGCAGCACTAGAGAGAGAGGGGGTGCTGTCAGTTCACAGGAAGACTGACCTGAGAGGGGGCAGGGGTAGGGTGTTCCCTCCGGCAAAGGGCTCCGTGTTACCTTGGGCTGTGAGGTTAAATTCCGCCGTCACTTTCCCGAAACTGTTGTTGAGGCAGCAGTAATAGCAGCCCTGGTCCTTCTGGCCGGCTTGCACGATGGCCAAGGACACCGTGGAGTTGTCCCCTGCGCTGCAATGGGGGACATTCACGTTTGCGTGTGTCCTTGTGCTCTGAGGCCCGTGACGAGAGAATCACTCCTGCTCTGAGGGCGTCAGCCGTGCTGGCCTGAGTCTCCCTTCCCTGCGACACACGAGGTGTGCAGCCAGCCTGAACCCTTCACTCTACCACACGCTTGGAGGCAGGAGCCCGGGGGAGAGCAGAAGCCGGCAGCATGCGTGTAGGGCTGTCGTTAGCCTCTGCTGGACGTCCACCTCGAGTATCTACCTCATCGAGGCGTCCTGGCCGCAGGCGGTGGCCAGGGCTGCCCAGCTTCCTGAGCAAATGCAGGCCACCATCCTCGGCTACGCTCTGGATTCATCCGTTCACTCTCATCCCCCAGAATGCAGGCCTGGCGTCAGCACACACACACTTTATCATCATTGTGCAGACATCTGGTTGCAGGACAGTTGCCGCTGGTGGTCTACGCCATGCGCCCCAAAGTGCTCACACTCCCCCTGCTGTCCCCATGTCACCTCTAGTTGTATCTTCTCCCCCACAACCTTCCCCATCCTTTTGTTAAGCAGTTCTAGAAGGCCAAGCCAAGCAGGCACTTTCTTTTTGTAGATGTGTCCCTGGAGGGGCGTGAGCCCCAGTGTTCGTTACCTCTCAGTGTTCCTCAACCTTTTCCTGACCATAGACACTTGCGACCTTGCTCCCATCCTGTGGGTCCTGCCACATGCTACCATGCCACCCGTTTATGCGATTTTCCCCTGGAGCCACCTTTGGGCCATCTGGGGCTGGGGTATAGGGAAACCCTGTGGCCCCGGGTTGGGAAATGCTGCTCCCGCATTCGACTTTCTACACCTATAGGCCAATACCTGTCCTGCATACGGGGCTACTCCTGGCTCTGCACTCAGGAATTGTCCTGGCGGTGCTCAGGGGATCATGCAGGATGCCGGGGATTGAACCTGGGTCAGCCATATGCAAGGCAAATGCCCTACCGCTGTGCTATCACTCCAGCCTCTAGTACTTGTGTTTTGTCAAGTTCTAGGGATCTTACTTGACTGAAAAGTCATTTCCTCTTGACTGTACTAATAATTCTTTCCTCTTCTCTTCTTCCTCTTCTCTTTCTTCTTCTTCTTCTTCTTCTTCTTCCTCTTCTTCTTCCTCTTCCTCTTCTCTTTTCTTCTTCTTCCTCTTCCTCTTCCTCTTCTTCTTCTTCTTCTTCTACTTTCTTTTTTCTTCTTTCTTCTTTCTCTCTTTTCTGCTAGGATCAGTCCACAAAGTAAACAAGCAAAGGTAAAGGATGGGAAAGAACTCACCTTCTCTGCACTTGGGCTATTGATTCTGAGTCCTTCGTCCACCGGATGGTAGAATCTTCATGAATTTCTGCAAACTGGCAACTTAATCGCAAATTCCCAGGGTGGTCAGGTAACCGCTCAGCTTGGATCTTTTCAGCAACACTGGAGCTAGAAACATGAGATTTGGGGGATCAATAAAAGCTTGCAAAGAGCTGTGCCAAAGCTTGCAAAAAGCTCAGCAGTGGGCCTGCCATTCTCCCGCATCTTCTCATCCCATTCTTAAAACAATCCCGAGACCTTGTGTAATAATCGCTTCTCTCCTCTGATGGGTGAAGAAGCTGAGAGACTGAGGGGAGGTATGGGGGACCCCCACAGCAGGAAAATGAACAAACCAATCTAGTAGAGTGTGTGTGTGTGTGTGTGTGTGTGTGTGTGTGTGTGTGTGTGTGTGATGCACAAAATAAACTGCAAATGGAGACTTTTTTGCTAAGATCGGGGCAGAAGGAGCTGGAGATAGGGGGAATGCGCAGTTACCCTAGACGGTCGCTGGGAGGCAGTACAGACCTTAGAACAAATCAGCGGGGGCATTGGCACTTTGAGAGTACTAAACCCAGAGGTGACTGGAAATGGGGTGTCAGTCTCCTGCACGCCTCGTTCCCTAACTCTGCGGTTTTGAGAATGGTAACACAGAACGTTCTGCGACCCACAGCCGGCCCAGAGCCACTAAAGCTGATGGCCAAGATTTGTTCAGACTCTGAACCTGTGCTGATCCAGTGCTCTCCGGATTGGCCCAGATGCCCGAATGACAGTGAGCAAGGAAGCTCGTTTCCCTGCAAGCCCGAACAACAAAGAGATAGCGTCTCACCCCAGCACGCACTGGAACGGGGGCTCGGGAGGACGTGTAGTGGTCAGGGTGCCAGCACCGGACCTGGGTTCAATTCCCAGCACCACGTGGTCCCTAAGCATCAGTTGGAACAGCCCTGGAGGTCCCCACTATCATCCATTAGGGGGTAAAAGCATGTGGAAGAGCAAGGGGCCATGGGGAGGGGGGACACCAGCCCTTGGTTATGACATAGGAGGAACATGAAGAGAAATAAGGGAAAGGGCAGATTCTGGGTATGACATAGGAGGAACGTGAAGAGAAATAAGGGAAAGGGCAGATTCTGGGTGACCACACGCCTGTGTGGGGCCGGAGCATGAAGCCCGGGAGCAGACAATGGCCAGCCAGTGACCACAAACACTAGAGTCAGACCCACAACTGACCAGTGGCTGAACTAGCAGGTCACTGTGAGAGTTATTCACCGTCCACCCACGACCGCGGCCACCCGCCTGGGCTTCCCGGCCCAACACTGGACGCCAGAAAGCCCCTACCACCCCCTCCCTTACCTTTTCCCCCTCCTGCAGGCCGGCTTTTGGGGTCTTTCCTCTCGTCGCTGCGCTGAGCCCGACCGCTCCAGCGGGGGCCCCTGTGGGGCAGAGCCGCGCCCTTCCCGGCGTCCTTCTCTTTCCCTTCCAGGCGCTGCCGCAGGGCCGCCACCCGCGACAGAATCTTCCTCTTCATGCCCTCCGCGAGGTGCCCACTCCCAGGGGGCTCTGGCCTCTTCTTCCTCACCGCCTCCGGCCCTGGGGGCTGTAGCCGGCCCCACCACGTCCCTCGTCCTCGTCCTGCAGGCCCAGGCGGGATTGGGGTCCCTCTGTGGTCCAGGCGCTTGGGCACGTGCAGGGCTGGGCAGCGTCGGGGAGGCGCAAGCCGCTGGGCTTTCCCCAATCAGGGACTCCCCGGAGTTAGAGCCTGTGGGCGCCAGGGTCCCAGGGCAGTCTGAGATGGGGGGCGATGGAGCAAAGCCACCAGAGAAGGAACCGTGGCCCCCCACTCATTCTCGGGGGCGCCTCTTCCTGCTGGGGCAGGCAACGCAGGCTGGTGGCCGCTGGCCCGTCCCAAGTCCCTCCCGGGGACCCTGTAGGCTTGGTCCTGGACGTGGCCCATGTCCGCCTCCCAGCTCTGTGGCGGGCGCGAGAGGACCTAGCAGCCCCAGGAGCCGGAGCAGGCCTCCGCACTCCCCTCGCTGCCGGCTGGATTTTGGCTTCCTTGGGGGATCATTTCTTCTCCTTCATGGGGGCCCGAGGCTTGCAAAAGGGGGCGCTTCCCATGGTGCCCTGGTGCCCCGTTATCTGCACCCAGGCTGTCTTCATGGGGGCACCACTGTTCCCTACGATGGTCTCCCCACCCGGGGGCTGCATGGTGCCCGCAGGCTTGTATGCGTCCCCACAGTGGATCCAAGAGGCTCCTGGGGGTCGGTGCTGGCCCCCACCAGCGTCCCTGTCCCTTCCAGGGGGTCCACAGAGGACTCCAGGAGGCCGGCACGGGTCAGCAGCTGCTGTAGGAACCTGGGGCCGTGCCCAAGGCTTCCCGTGTCTCCGGCTCTGCAGCCCCGAGGCCCACGTCCTCCTTCCCTCTGGTCTGGGGGTCCTGGGGGAGGCCCCCTGCATCACAGGATTCTCCTTCATCCGTGGGGTCCACAGATGACCCCAGGAGCCCCGTGGCCCACACACTGTGTCTGCTGGTTCCCAGGGCCGGGCTGGCCGCTTCTGTACCTTGGGCACCATCTCTAGGCTCAGCGGGGATGGCAGCTGCCCCTGACAAAGGACTCAGAGGACCCCGGTCCCTGGTGGCTCCCGGGAAGCACGACCCCCATGGCTGTGCGCGCAGGGACCCTGTCAGCAATCGAGGGTCCTTTCCTGGCGCCAACTCAGCACCAGGCAGCCCCAGGGTCCAGCCTTCCGGAAGTGGAGCCTCCAGCGTTATGATCCTCAGCTTCCTGCCTGCGCCCCACTGCCCCGCTGGGCCCTGTCCCACGCCCCCAGGAGGGCTTGAGAGAGGGTGGCAAGGGGGCGAGGGGGCACAGCAGGCTCAGTTTGGGGGTGGCAGCCCCCTCAGTGGCTGTCGGGGACAACCCTTCTCGTAAATCACCTCCAAGAGGGGCCCCGGGTCTCCCTGGGTGCCAGCGCCCCTCCTTGTTCAGGGGACACACCTGGAGGCTCCTGCTGTCCACTCGGGCCTCCACCTGGAGCTCATCTCCAGCCTCAAGAGGGGTCACTCTGGTCACTCCCCAACCTTGCACCCTCTGGGGCCCTGGTGACAAGCAAAGGGACCTTTGACCCTGCAGGAACTGGACAGTGCCCTTGTTCTGGGGGCCCAGTGGGGGCAGTGTCTGGAGTGGGGCTGGGAGGCTGCCGGGGATCCCGTCATCAGGGCCTGTGGACAGCGAACCTGCGGGCTCCCAGCGCGGCTGCACGCGCCACCAGGAGCCGGGAGTGACCTCAGCCAGCATGTCCCCGCCCCGCAGACCATCCAGAGAGCTGCTGGGTGGTGCCAGCATCTCCTGGTGGTGCGTCTCCTCTGGGGGTCACTGGCTGGGGGGTTCTGCAGTGTGGGGAGCCCCCGGGCACGTGTCCTCGACTTCTAGCAAGGGCCCAGGAGAGCTGTTCTCGGGAGCCTGAGGACGCCCTCTCCTCTGCCCTGCAGAGATGCCGGGCTCGGGCTCCTGAGAACTGTCTCTCCCAGAGAGTCCTCCTCTGCCAATGCGGGGTGCTCGTCCTTCCCAGGGTCCGGGCTGCAGGCAGGGTCAGGAGACGCGGGGCGCTCCGTCCCTGGAAGGGGTTAGGGCTACAGGTAGGGTCAGGAGACGCGGGGCGCTCGTCCTGGAAGGGGACTGCGGCAGGCAGGGTTTGGAGAGGCGGGGCGCTCATCCTCGAAGGGGTCGGACTGCAGGCAGGGTCAGGAGACACGGGCGCTCGTCCTGGAAGGGGACAGGGCTGCAGGTAGGATCAGAAGACGCAGGGCACTCGTCCTTGAAGGGTTCGGGGCTGCAGGTACGATCGGGAGATGCTGGGTGCTGGTCCTGGAAGGGGTCCGGACTGCAAGCAACATCGGGAGACACGGGGCCCTCGTCCTCTCCAGCGTCCAGACTGTAGGCAGGGTCGGGATACACAGGACTCTCGTCCTCGCTCTGGGTCCGGCTGTAAGTAGGGTCAGGAGACGCCGGCAACTCATTCCCCAGTGTCCAGAGAGTAGGCAGGATCTGGAGACACAGGACTCTCGTCCTTCCCAGCGTCCAGACCGTAGGCAGGGTCGGGAGACACAGGACTCTCGTCCTCCCTAGCGTCCAGACCGTAGGCAGGATCTGGAGACACAGGACTCTCGTCCTTCCCAGCGTCCAGACTGTAGGCAGGGTCGGGAGACACAGGACTCTCGTCCTCCCCAGTGCATCCAGGCAGTAGGCAGGGTCAGGAGACGCCGGCACCTCATCCTCCCCAGCGTCCAGACCGTAGGCAGGGTCGGGAGACGCCGGCACCTCATCCTTCCCAGTGTCCAGGCAGTAGGCAGGGTCGGGAGACGCCGGCACCTCATCCTTCCCAGCGTCCAGGCAGTAGGCAGGGTCGGGAGACACAAGGCTCTCGCTCCTCCCCAGCGCCCAGACTGTAGGCAGGGTTGGGAGACTCGGGTCCTCATCCTCCCCAGCGCCCAGACTGTAGGCAGGGTCGGGAGACACAGGACTCTCGTCCTCCCCAGCGTCCAGACCGTAGGCAGGGTCGGGAGACGGGGCCCTTGACCTCGTGGGGGGTCAGGGCTGCTCCCGCGGGTGGCAGATGAGGCTACCAGCATGCCCGGCCCTCGTCACTGGAGTCAAAGGCTTCAGGCTCTTGGCCCTGACCATCAGCCAGCTCCAGGTCCCGGGGGGCCACTTCCGGCAGTGATTGTCCATCCCCGAGGTCTCCGAGAGAGGCTCTGGGCTCCCGCTTACCCCCAGGCCATCTGCTCGGAAAAGCTCCCCAGGCCGCGCTTCTCCGCTTGCAGCAGCGCAGTCCAGGATAGGGTCAGTGTCTGGGGGCTCCCGGGGCTTCTCAGAGAGCGCTTCAGGCTCACCCGGCTCCACAGGGGCCCCGGTGCACACAGGCTGCCGTGAGCCTGCTGCAGGGAGTCGGGTCACCGTGGGCCTCACGGACACTCCGGGTGGGACCCAAGCCTTCAGCCCTGTCTGGGCTCAGTCCGAGCTGTGCGCCCAGCGCAGCCCTCAGCCTCCAGAGGCCGGGTCCCCAGCACGTGCTTCCCCCTGGGCACTTGTCTGTCGGGGTCAGGACCTGCCCAGGTCTTCGTGAACCCTGTGGACGCCTCCTTCTCCCCCACAGAGTACGGGGCCATGGACGCAGGGCCGAGGGACCCCAACCCCCGCAGGGAGCGTAGGTCTCTGCCTAGGGAGAAATAGAGGAGATGAACAGAATTGCCTGAAGAGTGGAGCCACCCAGAGATCAGAATGCAGACATTAGCCCCGAACACCAGAGCACACAGTGGCGTCTGTGAAATGTCCAGTTTAGTCCGCTTTTCACCTCTGGGAGAAATGCCCTGCCCCGTCTCTCCCTCCCCTGCCCGTCTCTCCCCTGCCCATCTCTCTGCCCATTTCAGTGGCTGTCAATATCAGCCCTGGCCCCAGACCCTGAATCCCACTTAGGCTGGCGGCAGGGGAGAAGGGGCAGGGTAGACAGAGTGGAGGGGTGGGAGAGATGGGGCAGGGAGAGAGACGGGCAGGGAGAGAGATGAGCAGGGAGAGAGATGGGCAGGGGGAGAGAGAGACGGGCAGGAGAGATGGGCAGGGAGAGACGGGCAGGAGAGATGGGCAGGGGGAGAGAGAGACGGGCGGGAGAGACGGGCAGGGGAGAGAGAGACGGCAGGGGGAGGCGAGCAGGAGAGAGATGGGCAGGGAGAGAGAGACGGGCAGGAGAGATGGGCAGGGAGAGAGACGGGCAGGGGGAGAGAGAGACGGGCAGGGAGAGACGGGCAGGGAGAGACGGGCAGGGAGAGAGACGGGCAGGGGGAGAGAGAGACGGGCAGGGAGAGACGGGCAGGGGGGGAGAGAGACGGGCAGGGAGAGAGACGGGCAGGGAGAGATGGGCAGGAGAGAGATGGGCAGGGAAAGATGGGCAGGAGAGACGGGCAGAGAGAGAGAGAGAGAGAGACGGGCAGGGAGAGACAGGCAGGGGGAGAGAGAGACGGGCAGGGGGAGAGACGGGCAGGGAGAGAGAGAGATGGGCAGGGAGAGATGGACAGGGAGAGATGGGCAGGGAGAGAGACGAGCAGAGGGAGAGAGACGGGGAGGGAGAGACGGGCAGGGGCAGGGTCGGCATTCGGGGCTCCTTGGACCCTGCCCTCTGTCCTCGGCCCTCTATTACCGCTTCTCTCTCCTTCATGCCCACAACCTCACTTACAGCACATCCCAGTCACCCAGGACCCCTGGCTGACCCCAGGCCCCCACCCAGGTTACACAGGGACCCCAGGCTGACCCTACAGCAGCCCTTGTTCACTCAGGGACCTTAAGGCCAGGGGTGCTGATCATTTTGCCCTCACTTTGCTCCCAACTTTGGGAGTTGAGGAACTTTATCTCTTGATCCCAGAACATCTGCTCTTGCCTACGGGGTCTATGCCTTAATTTCAGCGACAGGGGCTGGACGGATGCTAGTGTCCTGCACAAGCTTTGCATTGGGGAGGCCTGGGTGGGAACTCCACAGTCCCCTGAGCCCCGCCAGGAGCGACAAACAGGAAAAATAGCACGGAGGGACTTCCATGCCTCCCCACACCCGCCCACCCCTCGAGGCCCCCCATGCTCACCCCCTCACACACACACTGAGTCCCTCCCTGCACCCCAGGCAGGAAACCAGCAGGAGGCCCGTCTTGCTGACCTCCATAGAGAGAAGCAAGAAACTTCTCTGTGGGTTTCAGAAGGACCAGAATTGACCCTTGGCTCAGGCGGAAGGAACCTGTTTGCAAATCCACGCCTCCTGTGGAAGTTTCTAGAACCCGAGCGCAAGCGAAGGGAGGCGTTATGGCACAGCTCTGACCAGAGAATGTGCGGGTTCCTGTCTGCTGTGGGAACAGCAAGTCCTGTTGGAGATCACCCCACAACTCTGCACCTAGAAAAACCAGGCATGAACTTCTCAAGGGTCCTTCCCAGAGCCAGAGATGACACAGGGGATAGTAGTCGGTCATCAGGTCAGCCAGGACGGGCCCCTCCAAGTCCTGCCTTGGGTATCCAGATGCTGCAGCAAGGAACCCCGTGCTGGGCCCCGGGACAGGAAGGACATTTTCAGAGCCGTATCAGTGGCAGGGGATGGACGTCCACTCTACTTCAGGCCTCCCTCCCCTGCAAAGGCTTGAGGGAGTCCAACTCAAGCTGAGCTTACTCCTGGCTCTGCACAAAGGAGTCACTCCTGGCGGTGCTCAGGGGACCATATGGGATGCTGTGTATCGAACCCAGGTCAGCTGCATGCAAGGAAAACGTGCTCCCTGCTGTACTGTGGCTCTGGTCCTGGACTTCATAATTGCTTACTTAAAGCTCTTTGGTTTTTGTTCAGTTGTTGACTTAAAGGGTTTTCTGATTTTTTTTTTTTTGTTTGTTTTAGACTTTTGGAAATTCATCTTTATCAGATGCATTACTAATCTTTCCTTTCTTGGTCAGATGCGTTACTAATCTTTCCTTTCGGTCATGAGAATAGTCTTAACATTTCCTCCCGTTTCGGCTTTTAGGTTGCACTCTGCAGGGGTCAGGAACCTGAGCTCTTAGTTATCAGACAAGGGCTTATTTCTTCCTCAGAGGTTGAAAGACCATTTTTAGTCCAGGTCTAATTCAAATCTCTTCTCGGGTTGGTCCGACTCAGTTTTCTCCACTCGAGTCCCTTTAACTATTGGGGACTGAAGCTGTGCTGATTGGATCATGGTGGCTTTGGCGTTTGTTTTGGAGGGTTTAGCCCCATAACCCACCCCAGCCATGCACGTCCATTTAGAGACTGAGCAAAATAAATAAAACAATCCCCCACCCCCAGAAAAAAAACACAACCCCTCAGGGCTGGTTTCTGGCTCCCAGCTTCCACGCAAGGCGGTGATGGGGGGCTTAATGGGGGCATCCTGAAACCCACCCCCTCGGCCATGTGACCTCCCACCGGCCTTACATGCTGCCACCCAAATTCCTACAACTAAACCACTCCCTGAAATAAAGCTCAGCTGCAGCCGGCACACCTGTTCTGGATTAGTGACGACTGATCAGGGGCAGATTCATTTCAGAGGCCGGACAGGTGAGCCCACGCTGTCTGGGCGGGAACCCCACCCCACAGCCCCGGGAAGTCCAGACCACGAGGGTTTTTCTCGTCCTTGACAAGCCCCACTGGGCTTGGTTGTTCCCAGCCCTGAGGCCAGTTTCATGCCCGGTCTCCGCAGAAGCCAGCTCCCAATGTGAGGCTCACCCCAAGGGCAGTCTGGGGTGACAATGAGGATATGTTTACGGGTACCCCTTAGGGGAAGATCCGCAAGCCAAGGACCCAGGCTTTGAGGCCCTGCCCTGGGGTCTCAGTGGCTGGCATCTGAGCAGGGGGCAGCCTCTGGCCAAACGACTCAGCGCTCCCACAAATGCCTGCTCTGGAAGGCGGGGAAGGAGCAGTGAGGTCAGTTTGGGTGCGGGTGGGCTGGTGTCCGCAGAGCGCGGAAGCTGCTGCAGTTTCACCGCAGTGTCGGGGGTCTGATGGGCGCAGGAGACAGCAGCCTTTTTGTTTGGGTTTGCTCACTGGGGTGCCCACCAGTGGTGTTCGGGAATCACACGTGATGCTGTGTACAGGGTGTTACAGCAGGTTGAGGTGTAGAACGCCAGGTGGCTTTAAATCCCCACCCCTGAAACAGGACGTAGAAGGGCTGGCAGGGGGCGGGGTTTGTCTATAGGTACAAGCCCCCAGTGCAAGCCCACCGAGAGGTGGGAGGCTGCCTTTTCTCCGTCTGTTGCCGGCCCCTGAGAAACAAGGGCTCCCTGGGGCCCACCGCTCTCTCTCCGCGGGGATCCAAGTCAGGTAGGTCGGCTTTGCGCCAGCTCGGGGCTTAGCACAGGGCAGGGCCAGACGGACAGAATGCGGCTGGGCTCGGACAGCAGGCAACTCGGGTGCAGGCTGGGCTTGGACATCCAGGAAGGGATAAAAGTGTGGACCCCAGCACTCTCGCCCACGCACACAGGGCCGCAGAGAGTAGGAAACCTGGGAGTGGGCAACAGGCACTGTTGGGGTGCAGCTGGGAGACCCTGCAACGGTGCGGAGCACAGTAATCTGGCCCACACGGGAAAGCATCTAAGGTAGAGCGCAGGGACAGGACCTGAGACATCGTTCACGGGAGGCGAAGAGACTTTGTGGACAGGGCAGGGAAGTCCTGACCGCAGCCTTAGAGACAGGACAAGGGCGTCATTCGCGGCCATAGAGGCCAGCACTTCCGGGCGGGGCCTGGGCCATCAGTACAATAAACGTAACTTTCTTCGGGGTTCTGTATGCAGATCTTTCATGCAATTCTCAAGAACCCACAAGCAGAGGGAAATCTGCCTGTGCATTAACAAGGGCACCCTGGGGTGTGAGCGCCAAGGCAGGGCGGGACCCCTGGGAGCAAAAGCACGATCCGGGCTCTGGGGTCCTCTCCTCTCCCGTGCCGGGGATCTGGGGTCCAGTCCTCTCCTTGCTCGTGTCTGGGCTCTGGGGTCCTCTCTCCCCCAGTCTGGGGTCCTCTCCTCTCCCGTGCCGGGGATCTGGGTCCTCCCCTCCTCGCCGCCTGCGCCCAGGATCTGGGGTCCTCTCCTCTCCCACCTGGGTTCTGTGTTGGGTGCAGGTGCCCTTCCACATCCTGTTGTAAGATTTCAACTGAAGCTGTATCCTGAGAAGCCAGTGGTGTACTGGGGGTTGAGAGGAACCTTCTAGAATGAGGCTGGTGCCGGGAGAGACCTGTATGGGGCCTCAGTCAGCATTAGGGAGGCCCTGAAGCCAACTCCCACTCACTCACTCCAGTTTCCTTGAGGATCATAGTAGCAAAACTGATCCTGCAGTACTGGCCAGCTGCACCCCCAGGCTGTGATTCTGGGGTCCTGCTTTCTTAGTTTCAGCTCTCCAGGGGGCCTCCTCTGTGGGTCTGGTGCAGGCTCAAGGCCACAGGTCACTCCCCTGCTCCACCCATGTGCTGAGGAAGATGAGGGCAAACACATAACCCCCACATGAACAAACACATGCTCACACCTCACACCACACATACACACTCACACATACCCCACACCCCTGCATACACACTCCACACCCCCACACATACACTTGCACACACCCACATGCACACACATGCACAGATGCAGACACCCACAATACACACACGCACACCCCACACCTCATGTACACATGCAAACGCACACACACAGTGTGCACTTTCTGATATGCTCCATCCAAGTATAAGCGACCCTCCAAGATGCGAAGCAGCCCCGTGAGAGCCAAGTGTGTGAGCAACGCACCAAGTGTGGTCCCTAAAACCATGCTAAAGGGAGGGTGGAAAAGTGTACGTGTGTGTGTGTGGTGTGTATGTACCTATAGGTACGTACATGTCAGCTTGCGTGCATACATGTATGTACATATGTGTCGATGTACCTGCACACGTGTGCACACATGTATATGTTATCATGTGTGTCTATGCAATACAGGGTTTCTGTGTACATGTATGTATGCAAGCACTATATAATGGGGGCACCAAGTGATGCTCAGGGGCCCAAGACTCCCCTGGCAATCCTCTCTCCAGGGGCTTGTGGCCACTGGGCCCCCCCCGAGGCCAGTAGATGCTTCCAGAATGAACCTTCTGTGGTAGGATGAGACTTAGCAGAGGAAGACACTACCTCAGTATGTGCATGCAGCAACGGGTGCTCAGGGCCAAAGGGTCCAGAAGCCAGAGAGACAGACAGACAGACAGACAGACAGACAGACAGACAGAGACAGATGGAGGGGAGAGAGAAATAGAGGGGGAGAAAGACAAAGAGGGAGGGAGGGAGAGAGGGAGAGGGAGACAGAGAGGAAGGGAGAGAGACAGGAAGAGAGGAAGGAGGGCAAAGGGGGAGAGAACACTTGCAGAGCCTTCAAGCTCTGCAGGGAGCCCAGCACAGCCCCTATGCTCTGCTCCCCTTACTTAGCTACCTGGAGTCAGGGCACATTAGCCCAAGCCGGAGGCCCCCCCTACCCCCGGGCAGCATCACACAGGGGTGCCTGGCACGGGCTGGGCTTGTGCATGGTCAGTTTACATAGGTCAGCAAATCCTATGAGGAACAGCTCCTGGAGCTTAACACACCCAAAGCTCAAGCCACCCTGCACCCAGCTACATCCCAATCCCAGACACACTCTCCACTGTGGGCATGATTTAAGGGCCCACAGCATGGGTGTCTGTGGGAGGAGGGCAGAGACCTGGTCTGGGCTGCAAAGTTCCTGCATTTGGGCCAGGACTCCTGGGACCTCCGGCTGGGCAGTCTCCCAGGCAGCTGGCTACAGGCCAAGTGAGATTCTTCAGGTGGGGAGTCTCACAAGTCTGCATTTTAGTGAGATAGACCCTGGAGCAACAGGAGAGCCCTTAAGGCTGCAAGCCCTATTGACTTTCCAGGGCTTATTTATTCAACGGTCACCCTGCCAGGGGCACTAAAGGGTCTTGTGGGTTCGGCACTGTCACGGTATTTGGCAGAGAGGCGCTTGGATGTGGAGGGGTGCCCACAAGGTGTGAGAGCCCTGTGCTGAGAGATGAAGAGATGAGCTCTCACCACCCCCAGTGGCCCGAGTCCCTTTGAACAGTTGTTATTCAGGAATGTATCTTGTCATGCAAATGACTTCAAGACCTCCAGGGATTCTGTCCAGGAGGTGGAGATCAGCTGTGCAAGGAGCTTGGACAATCTTAGGGTTTCCTGAGATCCAAGGAAATCTATGAGCTGGAAACCAGGTTTGCCCTGAAGGTCCATGTCTGCCATCAAGGGGGCTCAGCACCCTGTTTTTCATCCTGCCAGTGACGAGGCAGACCCCACACCAAAGAGCAAAACACCTTTCTCTCAAGAACTTACAAGCACACACACACACACACACACACACACACACACACGAGAAAATCTGCATGAGGTCATATTGGTATCAATGCTGATGTTTAGGCGTGATCTTACACTATGGTTTCATGAAATATTTCCATCAAGGAAGCTGAGCTCTTGCTCAGCTCTCTCCATACTATTCATTACAACTACGTTGAACATATCCCAATAAATTTGTCAATTAGAAATGGTATAAAAATCTGTCATCTTGGGATTGGATAGTAGAAAAGTGTAGGTGCTTGCCTTGCGTGTGGCTGACCCAGGTTCACTCCCTGGCTCTGCATATGGCCCCCTGCATCCCCTGAGCATAGAGCAGGCATAAGCCCTGACCACTGCTGGGTGTGGCCCAACCCTCCTCAAGCACCCAAAAAAATACATAGTCAGCCTCCAACGAGTTTTTCAGATGGGAGAAAGGACATATGTACGAGGAAGTACAATGATGCACAACATGTAAATAACGGCAAAATCAATTCTTATTAATGGTAAATGCAGGGGTCAGAGTGCAGTGGGTAAGGAGTTTACCTTACATGTGGCAGGCCCGGGTTCAATCCCTGGCACCACATATGGGCCCCCGAAAGCACTGCCATGAGTGATCCCAGAGCCAAGAATTAAGCCTGGGCACAGCCAGGTGTGGCCCCATACTCCCCCAACTAACATTAAAGTAGGTATTGTGCGAAGCATCTGATGTGCAAATTTTATTCTTCCCAACCCTCTATGAAGCATTCTTCTTATTATTACTACCAGTAGTATTATTACTACCACTAGTATTGTTACTCCAATAGACAAGGAAATTTGTCTGGGGTAGCAGCCAGGAAGCCCTGGGCAGGAAGTGATGACAGGTTTGTACCCTGCTCCTCCAGCACGGCGGAGGGCTGGTCAGGGCTGGGCTGCGCCCTGCAGGTGTGAGGCCCCAAGTCTGACTCCCGGCACTGGCCCCTGTGAAAAGGAGAGTGCTCCTGGGGAGGGAGCTCAGAGGTGGAGGGGAGAATGTACTCCAGGGGCAGGGATGTGGGCCCTAGAGGGGGCTCCTGAGCTGAGCTGGCGCCAAACCAGAGCGATACTAGGGACGGGCTTAAAAGCTCCTGGGAACAGGCTCAGAACTGCCAAGAGGGGGACCGTGCGCATGCGCAGACCTCACGGAGCCGGGAGCGCAGGCTGTGCGTGAACACCCGCGTTCAGGGAACCCACGTGCAGGGCATGTAGTTTTGTGCCAATTAATCCAGTTCTTCCGTATGCACACACAGACAGACACACAGAGATGCACACAGAGACACACCATACAAAAACACACACAGACACTGAAACACACACATACATAGAGACACACTCAGACTCACACACACATACACTCAGAGATACACAGAGACACACTCAGACACACAGATACATACACAGATGCACACTCAGACACACACAGAGGCACACACTCTCATACACAACACACACAGACACAGAAACACACACTCAGATTCACATACACTCCAGACACACAGAGACACACCAGAGATGTACCATAAACAAAAACACACACAGACACAGAAACATGCTCAGACTCACACACTAAGATACACACACAGACACACACACACTCAGATACACAGACACAAAAATACACACTCAGACTCAGAAACACACACTCAGATATATATACAGAGACACACTCAGACACACAATACATACACACAGTCAGACAGACACACACACAGACACCCAGACACACACGAGCAATGGGGCCACCCTCAGTGGGACGCTGGCAATATCACCTTCTTGCTCTTATCTTCTTTCTTATATTTTCACCCGCTATGTGCTCTAGCCCCGAGCCATCGTCTCTTGTGTTAGGGGCAGGAAGCCAAAGGCTGAGAAGGCTGGTGGGGACTGAGTCCAGAGATCAGGAGTCACACACCGGTCAGGGTGCGGGATGTGGCCTCATAGAGGTCCACTCAGCGGGTCCGCGACTGAGCATCGCTTGTGTGGCAGAGTCCAGAGATTAGAAATAACAGGTGGAGGGCAGACAGGACTTCACTGGCCATGGACGGGAGTGCCCTTCTAACCGCCCTGTCGGACGGGGCCCCCCTTCTACACCCACCCTGGCCCCTGCTCTGGCGACTCCGCAGACCCTCAGAATGACTTTGCGCCCCATACCCTGGAGAGCCGAGGCAGGCCGTGGTTTCAGGAGGTGATGCCGGAGCGTGGGTGTGGGAGGACAGACCTGCACTTGTGCTTCTCGGCCACGGATGATCTGACCCACTGGGGTGTGAGGGGAGAAACTTAAGCTGGGCCGACTGGCAGGGGGCCTGGCTTCAGAGCCAGATGGGGACAGTGACGCCAGGACCAAGGGGAGGGCTGGGCTGGCAGCCCTTGAAAATGGTTCAAGTTAGCCTGGGGTACCCTCTCCATTTTCTACTCCCACACTGGGGCTGAGTCCGAGTCCTCCATAAATGTAGAGAAACTGGGGCCTTTCCAGCACCGGCCGGGATGAACGCGGCTTCCAGATTAAGCAGCAGGTGACGGGCTGGTGTGGGGCATCGGGAAGGAGGGTGGAGCCGGCTGGTCACTGGAAGGAGTGGGCAGGAGAGAGCCCCCCGCAGAGCCCTGCTCAGACTCTGAAGACCTGAAGAACAGGGACTAAATCAGGCTGCTAAAATCCATGCACGGGGAACACTAAACCCCTAAGATAAGCTGCTGACCCGTTTCTACAGTGACGCACCTGACCTGTGACAGGTAAGTGAACTCCCAGTCCAAATGGGAGAAATCTCTGAGCATTGCCCACCCCACTCTGGGACTTCAAACCATGTCAAACATTCCGGTTGCCACGAGCCCCGACTATGGGAGAATAAATATCTTTTTTTCTTTTCATTTTTTTGGTGAGGCCAGAGAGTCTTTACTGAAACTTGTTAAGGAAGATGTGAGGGGAGAGAGAGGGAGTAATACATGTTTGAGAGTGGACACAGGCTTCTCCAGAGTGGAAGTAGGCCAGCAGAGGGACCAAGAAACCAGCTAGCAAGATACATGTGCAGGGGAGAAACGCAGCGACAACAAATACCTTAAGCATCTTTCTGGTCGAGTTATGGAAAGATGAGGCGGCTGTTCTTGGAACCATCTTTACTGGAAGTCCGGCTTCCCTCCCAAGACCCTGGAGCTTTGGTGTCACAGTGGCGGAGTCCCAGTCAGGGCAGTGAAATGGCCATGCTGGGTTCATGTGTCAGAAGCAGACCCCAACAAGCAGGCGGCCCTTTGCATGTGGACAGAACCATCCATGCTGCCAGGCACCTGTCCCTGCCTCCCTAGCCCTAAACCTAACTCTAACCCCAAGCAAGTCAGCCTGCCTTGCTCAGGAAACAATTAGGAGTCCAGATCTTGTGAACTTATTTCTAACTTGGGCAGCCCCCCTGGCATGCACACACACACACACACACACACAGACACACACACACACACACACACATACACACACACAGAGCTCCATAGTCCTACTCCTGCTCCTGTCTCAGCTGCTATCCCTGGAGTGAGCAGTGGGCAACACCAGGGAGCACTGCTCAGCGAGCCCAGACCTTGGGTCAGTGAGTCAGGCAAGTTTTCCTTCACACACACACACACACACACACACACACACACACACACACACACACAGAGAGCTCACAGGCATGGCCTTGGCTGCCCCACAGACGTTGTGGGACCCTGAAAGGTTGGATTAGGTGGTGACTGTGTTCACACGTGCGTGTATGCATGTATGTACTCCCCAGAACACTGGGAGAGACCAAGGCTATGCACCAGGAGAAGGCCCAGGCCCCAGAGGCTTATGACTGCTCACTGCTCTCCTAGAGGTGAGCTTGTCCAGGTTCTATGCTAGGAATTCAGTTTGGGCACAAGCTAAGGATAAGCGGGTGTTTGCCTACAGCTTCTCTCAATTTGGGGTAGCCGAGGGGCTAGAAACACCTCCCGGCGTGTGGTCTCACACGAAGGCTGTCCCCCGCCTCCTCTCCTCAGGCCTTTTCCTTTTTTGCCCCATTTACCATCACCCCAACTACCTCACATGCACCCCGTCCGAAATCTTTAATTAACAGCGAAAACAAGTTGCCCAATGGGACACACTCAAACGGATGAGCTAGAGGCACTCAGCTGAGTCAGGGAGGAATGTTTCTATGTCACAGATAGAAATAGAAATTTGTTTATTTATTGCTTTTTGGGGGTCACACCCAGGATGCTCACGGGTTACTCCTGGCTCTATATTCAGGAATTACTCCTGGTGGTGCTCAGGGGACCATATGGAATGCTGGGTTTCCAACCCAGATTGGTTACATGCAAGGCAAATGCTCTACCCGCTGTGCTATCGCTCCAGCCCCAGACATAGGAATTTATTGACACAAAACATTTATTGACAAGAAAAAAAATGCATATGGTAACTTGTTTTGGTGTTTTTTTTTATTTTTGTCAAACTACCCACCCCCATAACTTATCTTGGGCATGAAATGTGGGCATTGTGTTGGGTAGCTAAGAGCCACGTGTTAAACAACCAAGAAAACAAAAAACAACAAAAAAAGCTTCTCCACAGAGGATAATGAGTGTGTGGCCTTTGGCTAATTCTGTCTTTTTAGATTGATTACTTTAGCACTGGATCTTTCCAAATCAACATACTCAATTTTAACATTTGCACGGGATAAACTGCATTTTTGGCATATTTTGGTCTCTAGAGAAACAAAATTAAGCTCCTACTGCAAAATTGGAGGAAGGGAAAGGAAGCCAAGGGTTAGCAACAGTGATTGATTGATCAGTGACTGATCTATCATCTTTCTTAGGTATTTCTTGACACAGATCCACGCTACGGCCCGGGAGGGCATCAGTACTAAGCCAATGCATGTGGAATTCTTGAGAATTAACAGCACCCTTTGTAAGTCCACAGAGCAAACACTCGATCCTTTGCACATTAATTAGTCCCACGGACTTAATTCCCTCTCTTTCAAACATGTTCCACACCCCCCCACCCCCAACCAGTCATGGGCCAAGACACATTGACATCCTGGCAATATTCACTTCGCCTCTTTGATACTATTACTCTAAGAAAATAAAACACGCGTCCCTTCAGAAATCTCACCAGCTCCGCAAAACCAGCACCACTAAGCGAATCCAATCAGGCTTTTGATCCACTGGGCCACACACACTAGGAATTCGGATGACAAGAAGCGAGCAGCAGCATTTTCAAAGCCCCTCTGGAAAATGACCAAGGACCAGCTTTCAACTGATTCCTTTCTTTCTTTCCTTTTCCCTCTTAAACACTGTGCCCCAAACCTCAACTTGAAACGTTTTTCTGAATAGTGACATTGCGTGGTTAAAACACATGCAGTAGAGCCAAGATCGGGTTTCTTTTTTCCAGCTGTCCAGAATCCCATTAGTGACTCTTGCTTTATCTGTCTTTTGCTATAATTAGGACGGCTTAGGGTTTATCTGGGCTTTCTGTCAAACCCGGATTTCCTTCCTAGCAGCAGCTGTCATCCACAGGTACCCTGGGAGGAATGGGAGCTGCATTTCCATTTCTATTGGGGAACAGCACATATGGGGACACACACACACACACACACACACACACACACACACACACACACACACACACACTTTCTCTTAAAAGTACAGCCTTACCTGTGGGGGCATCGCTCCCTCTGGAGCGTGGCCTGTTTCCAGCAGGTGCTTGAAGCCCGCCCGCCCTTCGCCCTCCACACGGAGCTGACTTCTTGCAGGACGGAGCTTGCCTGGGTTTGCAGCGGGGGTGCCTCTGGCTGCACATGGGACGGAGAAGCACCTTCTCCAGCAGCCTCGGCATCAGGGACGGTGGCTTCTGCCTCAGCACGGGGACCCTTGCTGTCGCCAGCCTGGACGAGGGGTTGCTTAACCGGCTCTGTGGGACGTGACAGCAGAATGGGCGGACCTCTGGGGGTGCTTCCTCTCAGCTTCTTGACTTTGCCCCTTCATTCCTGGCCGCGTCCCCCTGGAAGGCTTCTCGGGCTCCTCCTTCCTGAGGGTCCCTTCTCCCCGGCTCTTCCCTTGACTTCGGGCTCCACACCCCGGTCTCTCCCCAGCTCACCAGGTTGGGTCCCTGCTCCTTCTGCTTCCATATTCAGCAGATTGTCACTCCCGAATTCCTCCCCGGCTTGGTGCCCGGCTCTTGTTTCTCCCGGAATTCCTGGATAATCATTTCCCGAGGCCTCGGACGCTGCGGGGCGTTTATAGCCCCTGCTGGTCCGCTACCGTGGACATTCCAGCTCGGTGAGGTCCCTGAGCCAGGGTCATGGGGGATGAGGGATGGTGGGGGGGGAGGCTCGGTGGCTCCCTCACCCCACTTCTTGGGGCTGTGAGTGATGACCACAGACGTCTGGGGTGGTATCCATAGGCGCCGTGTCACCCGACACCCTGCGTCCACAGCCCGCTTCACTGCCGGGCAGCTCGCATCCCTCCAGGCCCCGCTCGCTGAATTCCTGCTCTTCGTCATCGCTTTCTAATAAAAAAAAAACCGCTCGGCCCCTTGCAGACTCCTTTGCCAAATGGCATTAGAGTAATCCGTCATCACATCGGAACATTCCAGATACTCCAGGTCATCATCTGAAAACTCCTCGGTGTAGGTGAAGGTTATCTCTGGGCAAAGTTCATAGTCACTGTCAGAGTCGTCGCTGGCGAGCCGAGGGCCAGGGTGCTCGGGGCAGGTTGCCGGCTGGCCCGGGGTCCCTGAGTCAGCTGTCGGTAGAGGCAGAGGGAGGCTGAAGCTAATGTACTTCTCGGCTTTGGGGTTTGGAGGAGGAGAGTTTAAGGTGGCATCATTGGGGCCATCGTGGCTCAAGGCATCCCCCTGCTCTCTGGAGATGGGACGAGGCACGGAGCCTGGGGGCGATGTCCACCCCGGGCCCCAGGAGCAGGACTGGACTCTGGCTGAAGCTGCCCATACACCACCTCCTCTGTCTGCCTGGTAGCCTCTACGCTACGGGGGATGGTCAGCACTGGATGCGCTGAGGTCACCATTGGCCAGCAACTGGTCCCAGGCTAAATCATGAGTCTGGGAGGAGGAGTCAGCTGACAGGGGCGGCCCAGGAGGTCCTGGCTGTGGCCTTTTCGCTGTCGGGGCGCTGTGCTCTCCAGCCCACTTGCCTCTGGGGTCCCACGGTCGACCTCGATGGAGGCAGAGCAGCAGATCATGCCCTGGCCGTTCTTGGCGGAGACCTGGTAGACGGCGGCGTCGTCCTGGGTGCAGCTAAGAGCGAGAGCACAGACAGGTAAGCCTGCTGAGACAGGGGTTGTTTATGTCGGGGGTACACTCAGGGAGCCCTGCATTCCCCCCTGGATAAGGCTCAGCGGCCAGTGGGCTTGGTCAGAGGACCCCCGGCATTTTCCTGCCCTGACCTCCCAGTCTCACCCCCCAAGTGGAAAATATAGGCGAGACAGACAGGAATGGGTCCTAGCCTGGCTCTCCTGTGCTCTGCCTTCGAGTGAGGGAGGGATTCTAGCCCAGGGCACGCCACACAAAACAGGATAGGAATAACTCACTTTGTGACCATACTGTGCTATGGAGATGGCTTAAGATGGAACAGTAGCAGCAGATTCAGTGCTTGTTTGTGCAGGGAGATTGGTCACTCCCAGGCCTCAGCCCTTGAATTCCCTTGACTGAACATGCATGTCCATATATCTCCCCATACACAGGCTGCTGGGACTCACACAGTGCATATGGGGGTTGCATATGGGGGTCAATGCATATGGGGGGGCACTGATGCCTGGATCACACCATGCCTGTTCTCCTACTCCAGGAAGGACAGAGCAGCTGAGGCCCCTCCAGTGTCTGTCTCCATATGGAGCCGGAGCTGACTGTGAGGATCCCTGCTGTCTTTGCCAAGACTGTCGCTGACCTCTCCTTATGTTTTACCCAATTCAGAAGCCCACAGCCATCTGGAGAAGCTGGGATCTGGATGGAGAGAAGGGATGGTCTAAGGCACCCCTGAGAACTTCCTTGACTGGTCTATATAAGACATATATGGGGGCTCCTTGTCAAATGCCCTCAGCCTTCCTTTGCCTCTTTCTTGCTGGACGGATGCCAGTGTCTCCCCCAGGTCAGACAAACTCAGTCAACCCAACTTACAGAGGCTTTGCTTTAGGAGAGCAGCTTCTAATTCCAACTTCTCTAGTTAGTTAGTTGGTTTCCTGGCGTCCAAACAGAAGCCACTCAGAGTGGCTGAGACAGTCCAAGTCTCACCTGGCCTTGCGAGCCAATAGTTAAGGGAGACTGAAATTTTCGATGATCTAGGAGCAACAGGACTGACTCCTGCCTGTTTCATACTTGGAGGCTAAATAGAGGAGTTTGGTGAGCAGAGGATTAGCAGATTAGAGCGCCTGTGCTGTGGGTGTCCTAGGTGAGGGTGGACACACTCCAGACCAGACTGGCCCTGGCGTCCTCTACTGAGCAGAAGAACTGACAGAAGATCAAACCCAAATGCTCCCACCAGGAGCCAGAGAGACAGCACAGGAGTCAAAGCATTTATCCTGCGTGCAGCTGACCCAGGCTCAATCCGGCTCCATAAATGGTCTCCTGAGCACCACCAAGAGTGACAGGGCGCAGAGCCAGCAGTCGTGACTCTCGTGCACTGCCAGGTGGAGCCCCTAAACAAACAAATGTGCCAGTCAAATTCCAGAACCCACAGGGAAAATCCACACGTGCCTGGTTATAAAGATCCCAAAGACATCCATGCTACTATCAACTGCCCATGTCCTGCCATTGGACCCATCAGTAATGGACAGAAGCATTCTCAGCTCAGGCCGAAGGAGAAGGAAGATTAGGCGACGTCTGCTGGGATTCCTCCATGCCCCCTTATTCCCTCCTGCCTCTTCTGGGATGATTCTTGGGGAGTCAGTCTCAGTCATGACTGAAATTACAAAACAGCGCCATGGGGGGGGCGAAACCCCCAGGTCATCCAAGTAAATCCTGACTTTTTTGATTACCCAGGTCAGAAGCTCTCTGCTCAGGGAACCGTACCCCTAAACACACTGTGACTGACCGGAGGGCAAGACAAGCAAGGGAAGAGAAGAGTGGAGATGGCAGTGAGGCAAAGACCAGGTAAGAGATCTGTCTGGGAGGGAGGGGGCTGATTCTCCAGTCAGGAGGGGAAACAACAAGAACAGCCCAGAGGCACGATTGCATGATGTCTGCTTCACACTGGAGGGTTTGAACAGATGGAAGAAGGTCAGGCTCTGGTTATGGATGATGTGATAGAATGTGCAAGATCAGGCTTTGGTTATGGATGAGTTGATAGAAAGTGCATTTGAGCTGGTAAGAGATGAACAAGGCATCTTAAGCACACTGGAGAGGAAATGGGCCTGGATTAAGGCTAATTATTTCTGAGTGGTTTGTGATTGCTGGAGGGTCGGTTATGGTCTGCGGCTGACATGTTGTGGATAATCCTCTCTGAGCACCTTAAAGAAGAAGGGGAGAAAGTTGAGCAGAAAAGCCGCGTGGGTTCATGCCTCCTCAGCGACTAATGAGCTAGCTAGCTTCAACTCATATGCCCAGCTGGGACTTTCGGGTGCCCAACTGAGGCTTTCATCTCAGTTGATGAAAACCCTTTTGAAGGGTTCCCCAAAGGGACAAAGCTAGGAGGCGGGGAGCCGAAGCTAAGAAACCAGCACCTTCTGCCACTGGACCCTGGCTCTGGAAACTCACTAGGAAACCAACACTCAGCAAAAGGAAAGGGAGAGCTTGGGATGGAACAGTAGCACAGTGGGGAGGTTGATGGCCTTGCGTACTGCTGTCAACCTGAGTGTGATCCCCAGCAACCAGTATAGTCCCCTGAACCCAGGGAAGTAATTCCTGAGTGCAGAGCTAGGAGTAACCCCTGACCAATTTGAACATTTATGCATTCATTTACAAAGAACCCGCCAGGAAGTAATTCTTGAGTGCAGAGCCAGGAGTAACCTCAGGTATGACCAGAAAAAAAAAATAATAATCGCTTGTATCACTTGTCTTCCCGTTGTTCATTAATTTGCTTGAGCAGGCACCAGTAACATCTCCATATGTCCTGTTGCAGGCTAGTGTAGCCCAAGGGCATCTGCTCGCTCCAGGAACACAAAGAGCCTCAAACCATTTGTTCAGGTTTATAATTGTTACTGGTATTTGGCTTATCAAATATGACACGGGTAACTTGCCAGGCTCTGCCGTGCGGGTGGTACACTCTCAGTAGTAGGCGCTCATCTTGTGCATTTACTGATGAACGGCAACAGGGAGAAATTGGCTTTTCTCTTGGGTGGAGCTCTGACAAGCTGTGGAGTCTGGATGTTGAAGATGGTGGACTAAATTTTATGGGGGTTCCACTGGCTTCTTGTGCAGCTCTATTGGGATGGTGGGCCAGGGCTAGAACCCATCTTCCATCCCAGATGCCTCATGATCAGCTGAGCACAGGGAGGCTGGTAGCAGCTCTGCCCCATGTGTCTGAACCCCCACACCATGAGGGCCACCATCTTCAACATCCAGACTCCACAGATCGTCAGAGCTCCACCTAAGAGAAAAGCCAATCTCAAACCCTGCTCATCAGAGTCCCACCCCTGCAGCAAAGCCTATTTCAGGCCCAGGTATGCTGGAACCAAAATAATAATAATTTTTAAAAAATTAAGGGAAGAGCTGGTGAGATCATTCTTGCAAATCAGGGACTTCTGTCCGAAGACTGGATCTTGATTTGTCAAGTAACCCCAGTATATAAAGTATTTCCTGGGGTTCCGTATCATGGCAAGAGTTGGGGAAGAATGTGCCTGAACTAGGAAGCACCAGGTCCAGACTCAAATACAAAAAGCCGCTGAGAACACATGAGTGTCTCATGGAACCTCTCCCCCACACCCAAGTCTAGTTAAGTTCTACAGTATAGGCAGAAGGTTTGGGCTGGTCAGGTGGTGCTTGGGCAGGAGCGGAGGGGCCTGGGCAGAACTGGGCTGGAACTCAGCATCTTCTCTAGATCTGGAAGAAGGAAGTGTGGGCACCGGCGTGGCGTGACCAGCAAGCAGACTCTAGGGAAGAAAGTTCCTCTGCAATCAATTGAGTTCCTGCCTTGCCAAGTCTTTTTTTTCCTTTTTGCCAAAGAAAGCGACATCACGCCTCCACCTTGCGGCTGAAGTCTTTCTTGAAACCCTAGGTTCTTTCTAAAGGAGGCATGAGCTTCTTTAGAAATTAATGCTGACACTGCAATGTGTGTTAATTAATTACATTCAAGCATGAGCCGCTGGTGACACGACACAGGCGTGATCATATGAAGAGGTGGATGGAGTGTGTGGGGTGTGAGGTGGGCAGGGGGCACAGGTGGCTTTTTCTGAGTTGGAGCCCTCTGGACCAGCTTAAACCAGAGAGTCTCAAACTGACCTGAAACAGAGATCCCTTTTAATTCTCAAAACTTTTTGAGCGTTTCAAAGATTATTTGCTTTTGGAGGGAATTATATCTATCAACATTAATCGTATTACAATTAAAGCAAAAAGAGTTTGAGCTCTTATGCATTCATTTACAAGGAACAAAAACTCATTACATGTTGTCATAGTTTAAATGGAAATATAAAACAAAGTAAAATTTTATGACAGTGTATTTATTTACATGCATTATACACACACATGCACACATACACATTATATTACAGAAGATGGTGAGGCTATTGTGTGTCTGCACTTTTGCTGTTGCAATACAGTGCTTGACTTGAAGTAGCAAAAGGAAATGTGTCCTGGTACAGATTTACAATATGGAATCCAAAACCCCATCAATGATCTTTTTAATCTTTTTTATCTTTTTAATCTTGCTACTGAAAAGCCAATGGTCTACTAAACATTTTACATGCAGCTTTTTCTCAGATATTGATCATTTGGGAAAATGTGGTTGCATTTAACTATATAATTTTTAATCGCATTCAGTTTTATTAAACTACTGATCTTTTTTAGAACACTTTTGGAGTATTGGGAAATTACCAAGTTTCTGGTGAAGGATATAAATTTTCTTAATTTCTGGTTAGGAAGATAATATGAACATAAATTGATCATAATTGTATAAGCTAAGTCTATGATATGTAGCATGGTAGAAATAGCAAGTGAAATGCATCATCAAAAAAAGAGTAGGGGCGGAGTGATAGTACAGCAGGTAGGGCATTTGCCTTTGCACGTGGCCGACCTGGGTTTGATCCCCCAGCATCCCATATGGCCCCCGAGCACCACCAGGAGTAATTTATTTTTGAGTGAAGAGCCAGAAGTAACCCCTGAACGTCGCTGGATGTGACAAAAAAATAACAGAGTAAAGCACCCTGGAATTTCTCTCTTCCATAAGAATAATGGAAACATTGAGAAAATGTCATTAAAAGCATCTCTCAGAACTCTGAAACTGAACCAAACTGAAGGCCATCTGTGTTTGTTTTGCTTAGGGTTGTCGTGTATTCATTTTCCTTTTTATCTTTTGCTTTTTTTTTTTGGGGGTTACACCCAGCAGTGCTCAGGGCTTACCTCTGGCTCTGCACTCAGGAACTTCTCCTGGCAGTGCTTTGGGGACCATATGGAATGCCAGTGATCGAATCTGGGTCAGCTGCTTGCAAAGTAAATGTCTTACCTGCCATATTATCACTCAGCCCATTTCTCTTTTACTCATTAATTCTGGGCTACACCTGTTGGTGCTTGGGGCTTTCTCTTAGCTCTGTGCTTAGAGACCACTGCTGGTAGTTTTTGGAGGGGCCATATATGATGCCAGTGAGCAAACCAGGGTCAGCCACATCCAAAGCTAAGTACCTTCACCTCAGCACCACTGCTTCAGTTCCTGATTTTATGCTTATACTAGCAGCGCTGTGTATAACACCCACCCCAGAGTGCCAGGGCCCCTCCACCTCTTACCCCACTCAACCTCAGCACCCTCAAATCACAGGTTGTGCTGTCGGATTGTTTTCATTGACTTTGGGGCCACACCTAGCAGTGCTCAAGGATCACTCCCAGTGACTCCCAGCAAACTCTACGTGGTGCTGGGGGGTCAAGCTTGGGTTGGCCACATGACCTTTCTCTCTAGCCCCTGGGTCACAGTTTTATGGAGATATCTTAGAGCTCCAGAGTGGATGGATCTAATCTGTCTCGTTTCGTTATATTCTGCATATGACAGAAATCATCCTGTGTTTGTCTTTTTCTTCCGGGACTCACTCCACTGAGCTGTCACCTCCCAGTTTCATCCAAATTTCAGCAGGCTGCAAGATTTTGTCTTTTCTCCTAGCCAAGTAAATTGTTTTCCAGATCGTGGTTCCTTTACCCACTCTTCGGCTGGTGGACACTTGGCTTGGTTCCAGATCTTGGCTATTGTAAATAGCGCTGTGATGAACATAGCCTACACTGGTCCTTTCAGATTCATATTTTTGCATTCTTGGCAGAGATGCCTGGGAATGGAATCACATGGTCACATGTAAACTCTGCTTTTTTTTTTTTTTGCTTTTTTGGGTCACACCTGGAGATGCTCAGGGGTTACTTCTGGCTCTTCGCTCAGAAATTATTCCTGGCGGTGCTCAGGGGACCAGATGGGATGCCAGGGATCAAACCCAGGTCAGCCGCATGCAAGGCAAACACCCTACCGCTGTGCTATCGCTCCGGCCCCTCTTTTCTTAATTTGGGGGGAAATTCACCATTTTCTAGAGGTTGAAGCCAGCAGCAGTGCCCCCCGCAGGGGAGGCGCGGTCCCTTATCGCCATGTCCGACTGCTCTCACTGTTCCCTAACCCGCTGGTATAGACCCTCCTCACTGGTGTGCAGTGACCTCAGGGCCACTTTGATTTGCATTTCCATGATAGTCACTGATGAGCAGCATCTTTTCCTATGCCTCTTGGCCATCTCTGTGTTTTCTTCCAAGGAGGTGCTCTTCTCTTCTTTCTGTTCTTTGATGGAGTTATTCCATGGTTTGTCGTTTAGGGAGCACTTATTCAAGAAAAATGGTGGGGTTCTGATGAAAGGAAATAGCTGTTGGTGCCTTCACTTACCCTCTCATTGCCCTATTTCAGGCTCCAGGGGGTCTTATAAAGCAAGATTTCACATTCGGGTCAAAGCCACTGCCTGGCCATCACAGAAAGGAGCCGAGCAGTGCTGGGCCCCCCAAGCCCTATTCCTGGGAACCTGCCATTATGTCATCTAGCAGAACCCTGAGAAAGCTCCATCAGAGTCTTCCTGGGAGCTAACTCGGTGTTCCCCCTGTGTGCACACAATGTTGTGACTGCAGCGTTAGTCAAAGGTCAGGAGCAATAGGCAGAAGAGAACGACTCATACAAAAGACTCTAACCCTTGACTGTAACTGGGGCTCTAACCCCTGGTTCTTTCCCGGGATGCTGCTGATTGTGTGAGAAAGTGGTGTTTCGACAAGATGTATGTGACTTCAAACTCTGGAGTCATTGGATTCCAGAAAGCCACAGCTGAGGCAGTGCAGGCTCCTAGTGGCCAGGAGGGGAGAGGTCACAGTGGCCTGGATGTCCAGGCAGGGAGCCAGCCAGGGAACCTGAGCCCGAGGCCGAGGGATTAAAGCTTGGCTGGGCGGGGAAGGCACGCCGGGCGATGTACTGGGGCTGGGCCTGGGTTGTGAGTAAAGGGACAGTTAAGACACAAGGTGATACAGAGTCGCGGGGGCAGGGCGGGCCAGGAGGATGGGGTGAGGGTTAGGCACGGAATCTTGGGGTCACAGGGCTCCTGCTTCTCTGCTTTACCCGAGTGCAACTGGCGAGGCTGAAACACTTGTCAGTGGGGACGCAGATGGTAGCCGGTTAGGGGGCAGTCACAGTCTCCCGGGCCCCCACCCCGATGCTCAATGGCTGAGGGCCATCAGTACCTACACCGAGGGACAGCCTGGGGATTTCAGAATCTAATTCCTAATTCCTGTCACACTCAGATACACTCACACATTCAGACACACACATATACTCACTCTTACACAACACACACTCACAAACATACACTCAAGCACACACTCTTGGACTGACACACTGAGAGAAACTCACTGACTTACACTCGGGCACAGACTCACACACAATGACACACAATCAAGACATATTCTCATACACACTCTCAGATACACACAAACATTTTCACACAGACTCACAGACACACTGTCACTGACTCACACTCTTTTACACTCAGATTCATACTCAGATACACACACACACTCACTGACACATACTCAGACATACATACACTGATATATTCTCACACCTGGACACACACACTGACACACTCTTACACTCATGTACAAACTCCTCGCTACGGTGCTCACTGAGGTTCATGCCCTTTTAATCGGGTGCTTGTACCCGCCGGAGGGGTTCACACACTTTGTTTTTGGTTTTGACTTTTTTGGGGGCCACACCACTAATGCTCAGGGTTTACTCCTGGTTCTCCATTGAGGAAATTACTCCTGGCAGTGCATGAGGGACCTTATGGGATGCCAGAGATCAAACCTGGGTGAGTCACGTGCAAGGCAAATGCCCTCCCGCTGTGCTATCTCTCGGTCCCCCACACTTCGTTGAGGTGCACACATTCCGGCTGTGGTATCGGCACATGCGCTCTTCCTGGCACAGTGCTCACACCCCCTTCCCCCTTGCAGTACCTGCTGGGGTGGGGGTGGGGAGTTCACAATCCTTTTGTGCCTGCATGGTGCTGGCCCTGAGATACTGGTCCCTAGACGCTGTGTGTGGTGCTGGTCCCAAATGCCGTCCACGTGCTGCTGGTCCCCAGAAACTGCCCACATGGGGCTGATCTCCAGACACTGCTCATGGGTGTGGGTGTTGGTCCACACTTCCCACATGCCTCGTCCACGAGACCTGGATCTGAACCCAGCTCTTCACCAGAACTGCCCCATGCCTGCCTCTAACAGTCCCCATGGGTCCTAGGAGGTCACATCTTTCTGAGTCTGCATGGCCAGGGCAGAGCAGGCTGTGCTGGGACAATGCTGGTGCAGGAAGTGACAGGTGTCACTGAGTAGGTTCCAGGAGCTTCAAGAAACACAGTTCTTGGGTCCAAATCCTCGCTTTGTACCTAACCAAGTCAGGGACACGGGGAGGGGACCCTGACCCAAGCTTGCACCGGTTCACCCCAAATAAGGGAAAGAGATGGGTCCCCCTGTGTCTCACTGGTCAGATTGGAGTGAGCAGTAGTGCGCTGGGCTCCGGGTGTGACCGAGAGCCAGGGTTGGCATCGCCCCAGGGACCATGCCCCCTGGTCACCTGGGATCTCAGTCAAATGCCGAGTCTGTGTTTTATGGGGATACAATTTCATACTTGGGCTTAGCCAGCTGGACTCAGTCTAGAGGATCCCAATGCTGTGGGCGACCTCCCAATGTGGAAAGTGCAGAGTGCGACTGGCTAGATCGGGGTGGGGGCTGCTGTGTACTTCCCTTCTCCCAGATCCTGGGGTGTTGGTGCTGCAGGTGGAATGAACCCCACAGGGCTGGGTCCTGGGCTCCCTTGTAGCTCTGACTCCCCACAATTTCATGAAGTCCAAGAGCCCCTTGACTCAAACTGGAAATTTCCCAGCTGTCTTGGACTACTGCTCCCTTGGGCCTGAGTTCCTGGTGCTAAGAGCCAGCCAAGATGCCCGCAGGCGGCTCTGTGGGTGGGCTTTGCTCTTTATGGAAGTTGGACACACCGGCTCATAGCACGAGGGCTCAGGCGTTGACCTGGTTAGCCCCCATACAACAGGCGGCTCTGTGGGTGGGCTTTGCTCTTTATGGAAGTTGGACACACCGGCTCATAGCACGAGGGCTCAGGCGTTGACCTGGTTAGCCCCCCATACAACATGGCCCCAAGCACCGCCAGCACTGATGCCAGAGCACAGAATTAGAGTAGCACCCAAACCTGCCAGGCCTGGCTCCCCACCCCCATTCCTGCCAAAGAAAAACACTTAACAATGGTTTTAATTGGGGGCCAAAGCAATAGTACAGTGGACAGGGCATTTGCCTTGCACACAGCTGACCCAGGTTCTAAGCCTGATATCCCATATGGTCCCCCAAGTCCAATAGGAATATCTCTGAGCACAGAGTCAGGAGTAAGCCCTGAGTAACTCCAGGCCCTCTCCTCTAAAAAATAATAAAGTTTTAAACTAAAAACTGAAAGCTGGCACAAATGGTTGGTGAGGGAGGTGCTACATGCCCACCAGCCTGTCTAGGACCCCGCTGCTTCACTTTTTATCTCGTGTGGACAGGCTTGGAGGGGGGCAAGACTGCCCGGAAGAAGCAGCACCCACCTACAGAGCAGGCAAGTGCAAGGCAGAAGAATGGCTGTAGCCCAGGGAAGGGAGACTCCTGGCCTGCCAGAGTCCCAGCCCAGGAATGGGGCAACAGGGAGGGTGGGGGGGCGGGTATGGCAACAGGGAAACAAGAATCAGGTTGTTTCCTAATAACAGGAACCAGGCAACAGAGCCGGGGAGGCTCGAGCCAGATCGTTGCACCTAGTAGCAGCACATTCCTCCAAGGAAGGGGTCACGCACTACAGGATGTGATGGCCTGTACAGAAAATTCTAGAAAGCACTGATAAGGGTCAAGGCATTGGAAGTATGTGGGGGTAGGGGACAGAGAGGAGAAGGACAGTGAGTGTCCAGAGGCAGAGATACAGCTACTATTCACAGGGGGTGAGGGCCCGTGGCTGTGGCCAGGTGCCAGTGCCGAGCATCTGGCACTTCTAACACTGAGGTTCGCTGTTCATCAGCCCCTCGCCGCTGGCACAGAGCACTCGGGGTTGCTGTGAGCGCAGACATACCAGTCGGGTGAAAAACAAAGCTTGGTAAGAGAGGGAGCCCTGCGGGTCCCGGCGTGGGAACAGTGAATGGCTGGTTCAAGCTGACAATGGTGATCAGGTGACTCTGAAAAGAGCCCTGAACATTGAATATAGGCAAAAGATACACATGATAACCTCTAAATGTATGTTCTGCAGTCCACAGTGTGTAAGAGAGGGAAGAGAGAAGGGGAGAGAGAAAGAGAAAAAGAGATAAAGAACCTGCCATAGAGGCAGGCTAGGGGGGGGGAGGAATTGGGGTCATTGGTGGTGGGAAATAGACATTGGTGGAGGGATGGGTGCTGGAACACAGTATGGCCGAAACCCAAAACATGAACATTTTTGTAATTGTATATCTCATGGTGGTACAATTTTATATATATAATTGTAATTGTAATTTATTATATATATAATACATAAAGAAGGTAAAGAGAGACCGCGAGAGTTCGCCACTAGACTGAATTATCATTGTTATGCCCGAAAGGGTTTGCCATTGGGCCAAGTTCTCATCCTTATCCCCGCAAGCGTTTACCACTGGGCCAAGTTCTCATCCTTATCCTCGCGAGAGTTTACCACTGGGCCGAGTTCTCATCCTTATCCTCACGAGAGTTTACCACTGGGCCGAGTTCTCATCCTTATCCTCGCGAGAGTTTGCCACCAGGCCGAAGTTCTCATCCTTATCCTCGCGAGAGTTTGCCACCGGGCCGAGTTCTCATCCTTAGGCCCACGAGAGTTTGCCAAAGGCCAAGTGCTCATTCTCATGCTCAGGGCCCAGCTCAAATGTTGGATGTAGACGCGGGGACTCCTAAAAGCTGCCTGGCCTTCCTGCTTCCCTCCTTCCAACAGAGACAATCAGTGTCTCTGGCCTGACCAGGCTTCTTGACATTCCATACATAGAACAAGCATGGTTCTGGAATCTTCTCCAAGGCTCTTGTGTGGGAGTTCCCAGTTCTGTTTCTAGCCCATCTTATCACCTGGCTTGTGCTTGCCAGCCGTGCCCACGCTCAGGCTCTGCCAAAGAACTTTTCAGGCACGTACTTCACAGAGGGAGAGTCCGAGGCTGACCCCACCAAAGGGAAGACTATGACATCAACACAGCCAGTGGGCCCCTAGCCCACCTGGCATAGCCAGTGCCAAAGGCGAGACCCCCACACTGGAGAAGCCCCAACCCCAACCCAGTGCTTTCACACCTGAGAAATGCATGATTACAAGTCTGGCTACTGGCCCAGCCAGGGCCCCAGTTGGTCCCGGAATCTTCCAAGGTCCCTGGGGTCTCTGCACTCGAGGTGTCTGGGGCTCTGAACTCGAGGTGTCTGCGGTGGGCTTTCTGGAAACAGAGCACATGTCTCAACGCCTTTCTCTGGCTGCCTGCTGCAGGTGTAGGGGTGGGAGTCCCCCTTCCTCCCCTTGCTTTGTCCCAAGAGTGGGCAGCAGGTGAGAGCAAGGCTGAGAGCAGGCCAGGCAGCATGGCCTCCAGAGTCAAGACGGGAAAGTGACGAGGGCCCAGAGATGCCTGCATGGGCCTGTCACCCTGGCACGAAATAGGAGTGGGCACACAGGCCAGGTGGGGTGGGGAGACTCATTCAGCCACAGGCGCAGGAACAGTCATCATATACTTACCACATTCATTCAGAGCAGCCCTGTGCAAGAAACACTAAAGCCACCAGGCCCCAAGATTCAACCTGTCCTTGAGATAACGACAGCACCTACAGCTGGCAGAAACTCAAAGGTCACAGGAGGCCCCTCGTGGCCTGTGTGGAATGCAGGGAGCCAGCCATGGCCCAGCCGGTCCTCCAGACCCGACCCAGGGCTTCCCTGATCAGACAGGCCTGGATGTTTCATGCCCCAAGAGGGAGTGAGCAGCTAGGAAGCTGTGGCCCAGGAAAGCTCTGTCTTACCTTTCCATGATAAAAGGCGCCATTTGCATTTGAACACTTGCGTTTGCAAATGTTCCCAGGACAGAACAGGACCTAAAGAGCCCTAAGCAATTGCAGATTCCCCAGTGCCCTCCCCACAGGGCCCTGTAAGGTAGGCACTGCAGGTCTGCAGATGAGGAAACTGAGGCACAGCGTGTCTCAGGGACCTGCCTGAGCTGGTGCAGCTGAGAAGCAGAAGAGGGGGACTCCCATTCCCCCGCTCGGGGGTGGACGGGGGCTTTGTACAGCGACAGTGCTGCCCCCAGCAGGACAGGAGCCTGGTGGTGCTTCCAGAAGTGGAACTATTCACCGCTAACTGCCCAGTTGCAGGAAGAACCAGCACCCAGGCTTCTCTCCATGCTTGGCACAGAGTTGGGGGTGTCTCTGGTTTGTCACATGCTCAAAGAGCATGTGTTAAAGTGCTTGCAGGGCCCCGGTCTGTGGTTCAGATACAAATGCTGACAAGCAGCCGGGGCCCACTGCAGAGCGGGCCTGGAAGGCAGCGCACGGTCCCTGGGGACGCAAGGTCAGGCCTGGCTGTGGCTGCACAGACCCAGAGGCATCCAGACAGGGTTTCTGCCATCCACCTGCACAACCCAAACTGCTTCTGTCGTGGTGTCTGGGCTCTTTCGCTCCCAGGAGCCATCCAGGTTCTCGTGGGTTCCAGCACTTCTCAAAGCTGTCCTGATACCGTGATCCTGGCGCCAAGCCCGACCACTGATAGAGAAGGAAAGAGTGATTCAGAGGGGGCTAGACAGAGCAGGGGGAAGGCTCTGGCTTTGCATGTGGCTCACCAGGGTTCAATCCCTGGCACCGCATACAGCCCCCAATGTATTACCAGGAGTAAGCCCAGAGTACTGGTGATTGTGGCCCCCAAAACAAAAATCAAACCTAAACGATGGGGTTCAGAGAGCTTCTGGGTTGGTGAAGGTGGAGTGAGGGAGCACCGGCAGCCACCCCCATACTCTGTCCTGCACATCACTTCCTCCCGTGGGGCTGGCTCAGAGCTGTGGCCGGTAGAGCACCTGTGGTTGGAAGTCAGGCTTCCTCCTGAGTCATGCTAGCAAATGCCACCATCTGAGGTGGGGGCAGGCTGCGAGACTGAGCCCGCAGCCAGTCGGATGAAGTGTGGGCAACCTGGGACCCAACATTTGCGCTTGTGTCGCCCCACCTGAAGTGGGGTGCAGTGCGGGGATGGGGCTTTCAGTGCCTTGGGGACCGACATGAACACTGGGCAGTTGCTGTCAGAATTGAGTGTCTGGAAATAAAGCAGGGTCACCATCTGCCAGAGCAGTCACCTCCCCTGGGTGAATGGCAGAAGGCAGGAACTCGCTGTCTTCCTGCCCTGACCCGCCCTGTACTCTGAGTGTTTGGGTGAGCACACCAAGGCACTCCAACACTGTTAGCTCACTGAAGACCAGAAACAAAAGATGATGCAGGCAAAGGGCAGGGCAGGGAATCTTGAGCAGGACAGGTCTGAAACAGGTAACCTGAAAGAGGAGTTGTGTGTACCAGGGAAGATGAAGATGACCATGTCCCCCAACAGATGGTGCTGCCCTTGTCTCTTGCCTCCTAAACCTCCTCTGACCTGGGCCTTGCTTTGGCTGGAAAGAGGGGTCAGGGTGGCCTTGGGACTCCGTCCCCTGCAGAGAGCATGAGAGCACTGCAGGAGGAGTCCAGCACTAGCCGAGGAGGGCTGGAGCCCACAGAAGGGCTGAGGGCCTGAGCCCCCAACACCAGCTCCCAGCTTGTATCATCCAGCCTGATTGGGTGGTGTTGTGGTAGGGGAGGGACAGGACCACACCCGTGGTGCTCAGGAGCAATTCCTGGCTCTGTGTTCAGGGAACCGTATATGATGCGGGTCAGCCACGTGCAGGCAAAGTGCCCTGCCCACCGTAAGCTCTCTCCGGCCTCCCGCCAGCGTCTTGAGTAACGGGCCCAGGCAGAGCTGGGAAATGTCCTTCCCCTCTTTGACCCAGAGCTGCTCCCAGGTGCCAGAAGCAACGCAGCTGGAGCCGCTGAGCTGAGAGTGGGTGGCCCCCATGCCCAGGTCCAATGGCCGCTCTTCCCTTGGCTTTCATTTGAAGGCCGGGCACAATGTGCATTCACTGCCCAGCCCTCCCCTGTGTGTGCTGTCCTGAGGAGAGCGGTCTGAGCAACTGAAATGATTCCTTGGTGGCTCTGCAGCCGCAAGCCCAAGGTCCAGGCCACCAGCGCCCCCTTTAGCCTCAGCAGGCAGCCGGCAGCTCAGGGTCTTCCCAGACTCAGTCCCTTCACCCTGCTCTCTGCGTGTGTCCCCGAAGTGGCTTCCATCGCTGTGCGACTGATTTATCCACAGGAACCGTCAGGGAATTGAGGCTCATGCTAGTTCACCAAGCTCATCTTCTTACTGCAGTGACCCTGTTTCCACACAAATCACCTTCTGGGGGGTGAAGGTGGACATGAGTTGGGGGCACATTTAAGCTGCCATGCAGGAGCAGATGGGCTGGTTGCGGATGGCTGTCTCGGGCCACTGTCCCTACCAGGACACCCACAGGGTCACCCCCATCTCCGCCGAAGCCCAGGGCTGCTGGTCCCCTCTGGAAGCTGCCAGCAGCCTGTGTCCGGTCCTTTATTCTGCCTTGGTTACACAGCTGTGCCTATCAGCCACAGCTTTGCCAGCTTTCCTTACAGTGTGTTCCCGGAGACCGCTGCCCCTCTGTTTATAAGCACATATTTCACAAACACGCACATATATCATATTTTATATGGGAGGGATCCGCATTAGGAAATGTTGGTTTGCATTTTCCTCCCCTCCCCAGCACTCTGTATCTTTTGGAAACGTAATTTCTTCCACACGCGGTGTCAAGTCGGCCATGGTCACTGATGTTCCTCTCCTGTGGCCTTCCCTGGCCCATGCCTGTCTAGTTTGCCTGAACTCAGAGCCAGGATGAGAGAAAAGGTCACAAAAGGTCCTTCTGAGAGTATTTGTTTGTTTTTCCAAAGTTCAGGATCTTGGAGATTAGAAGGGAGTGAGGGAGAGATGTGAAGGAGCTGGGAGGAGGCCGAGGTCATGGATGGCTCCTGGTCGCACCGAGGACTGCAGACACATCTGCTAACCCAGAAACAGCCCCCAGGGAATCACAGAGAGTGGCCAAGCTCTACCAGAGCGAATGAGCAAAGGACTGGAATCACAGAGAGTGGCCAAGCTCTACCAGAGCTAATGAACCAAGGACTAACTCAAGAAGACTAAAAAAAAAAAAAAAAATCCTTTTCTTTGAGGACTCTGACGTTATCTGCTGATGTGTTGATTAGGGCAAGGAAATCGAGACTAACAGTATAATCACTAAGTGTCCCCAAGCAGCATGTAACACAGCATCGGTGAAATTACTTTGTGAATGCATCTCTCGGGGTGGAAAGGAAGCATCTCAGCTCACATCCTGGAATCACCTGGCATTCAGACTGAAGGTGCCAACAGGGCAGAACAGGCCTTAGTGGGCTTTGATTGGGGAAGAAGACCGGGGCCGCACCCAGCGGTGCTCAGAGCTTACTCGTAGCTCTGTGCTGGGCATCATTCCTGACAGTCAGGGGACAGAGACCAAACCCAATCAGCTGCACGCAAGGCAAGCACCCTACCTGATGTACCATGTCTCTGACCTGCTCTCGTGGTGGGTTAAAGCAACCCAGAGATGCTAATGGGCAGCTCCGGCTCGGCAATGTGGAGGAAAGTCAGGACTTTCATGGATCATCAGAACTAGACTTTGTTATGGGGCAGGAAATTGCAGCTGCCTCTCTCAGAAATGCCCTGTTCAGGGTATCTGCCCTGGGAGGCCCCGGGTAATCCTAAACAATAAATCAACACCTTGAAAGAGGCCTGAGAGAAAGAGAAGAGTATGTTTGAGCCGGGACAGGTCCAGGGTACCAAGAACTGCTGGTGAACCAGAAAGTGGGTTCTAAGCTGATAGGGGTATAGACAGTCAAGCCTTGGTCAAACTGGGGTGAAGGATTCATGAAAGGAGCCAGGGATGAGGTATGGGGGGGCTGGGGTGGGCAGTTGGTGATGGGCAGAGAGAAATGGTCCTACCTAGAATCAAACCCCATGTCTCCCTCAGAGCTGCTCTGTGACCAGGCTTACAGGGATGAAGTCACAGATGAAAGAACGGCTGTCTGCTCTATTAAGCTAGATATGCTGTAGGCCAGAGGGGCCAGCTTTTCGGGCAGGGAAAAATGGTCTCTTTGGTGACTCTGAAATAAGAGTGGATGGAGAGAGAAGAAAGCTAGGGGCCGGAGCGATAGTCCAGCGGGTAGGGGCGTTTGCCTTGCACGCGACGGACCCGGGTTCGATCCCTGATATCCCATATGGTCCCCTGAGCACCTCCAGAAGTAATTCCTGAGTGTAGCACCAGGAGTAGCCCCCTGAGCATCACTGGGTGTAACCCAAAAAAGCAAAAAAAAGAAAAGAAAGAGAGAGAGAGAGAGAGAGAGAGAGAGAAAGAAAGAAAGAAAGAAAGAAAGAAAGAAAGAAAGAAAGAAAGAAAGAAAGAAAGAAAGAAAGAAAGAAAGAAAGAAAGAAAGAAAGAAAGAAAGAAAGAAAGAAAGAAAGAAAGAAAGAAAAAAGAAAGCAAGTACTTACTGAACAAATCACAACATAACAAACCTTTCTCGGGCATAAAAATCCTTTCATGTTCTCAGTGACACCTTTATTTCACAGCTGAAGAAACTGAGTCTCCCAAAGGGGAAATAGCTGCCGATATCCCCGAGCCAGAATCTGACAGGGCCAGAGAAACACTGGCTGGGGCCTCTCAGTCCAAGGACACTGGTCCAGGGTCTGGCCTCCGTGCCATTTTCATACCAGGTTCTACAGACCTCAGGCTCCTCCCTAACCGCATAAAGAACATCAGAATAATTCAAGCTACACTAGGGACCAAGCATGGGGATTTGACCCTCAGTTTCAGCCAAAGCAGCCTCCCCTTTCCCTGCTTCATAGGTGGCATTTCCTGGTTTTGTTTAAACAAATGGTTCTTAGGGTCAAAGAGAAGAGTTAGAAGCCATTGTTCTACACTGTTCCTTTCTTTAAAACACAGAAGGTTCCATCTCTAGCTTTAACTCTCTCACAGCCTCACTGCTGTGGATGCATAGTCATCCGCTTCCTTCCTTCCATCCTTATCCAGAAAGGTTGGATAACAGTGCTGTATTGGTCCAATCCTCCTGTTCTACTTAACTTTCTGGAGAGAAAAGATTAAAATGACTGGATCACCTTGAGTAAAGTTTAAGGTCAAGCTAGAATTCCAACTGTGGCAGCACATGGGTTGGAAAGGGGGAGACTAGGGGGGTCAGGGTTCAGTAGCTGGGTGCTCTGGTCAATGCCTGCAAAGAGCACCTAAATATTAAGACTTGAAAAGCAAACCCGAGCCAGCACAAGCACACAGGGCTCTTAGTATATAATCCAGAGTCACGGCCACTTACCAGTAGAGGTGTAGCATGTGAATATACTGATTCTGGAAGAATTCATAACTGGAAATAATGCCGCACTCGTCTATGGTTTGACCGTTCTTATACCAGGTTACCTCTGGTTTGGGCTGGCCTGATAATAAAGAAAGGAGAATATTCTTAATACGTGAGCCATCATCACTAGAAAATTAAACCCTAAGACTGTTCACAAGAATGTGCGATAACCAAGAGGGATGAGGGTAATGTTTTCATTGTGGAAAGGGAGAAGTTTCCACTCATTGGTAAGAATCTATCATCTGATCAACACTGGGATCTCGGAGTATGCCTAGGATGGAGATCTCAGGTCAGAAATGCCGTCTCTAGTCTGAGGAGCCCCTAAGAACTAGTTATATGAAACTCACAAGAAATAATAGAAAAGAATAACTGTCTAATTTCTTTTAATGGCCTATGGGGACAAAGTTCCATGTGAGAATTAGCTAAGGAGAGCAGGGCTGAAGAGATAGTCTTGTCAAAGGTGGAGAGGGCAATGGAGAGCGCATTTGCCTTGAACGCGGCCAACCCAGGTTCAATTCCCGGCATCCCATATAATCCCCCAAGCACTGGCTGGAATAATTCAGTGCAAGCCAGGAAGTAGCCCCTGAGTATCACCTGGTGTGACCCAAGAAAGCAAAAAGCAAAAAAGAATGAGCTAAGGAAAGTCTGCTTTGTTTAATGAGCCCTATTGACTTAACTCACATGTTTAGAGAAACTGCATGAAAACTTAACAGATTTTTAAAAGTGGGGGAACATGACTGATTCTTGTCTGGCAGAAAAAGCCCCATAAATTATGGGTTTTTCTCTCCCTAAACATTATTAATCAGTGTTTGACCAACCTGATTCTCTGATCCTAACATCCCTTTACTAAATTGCTTATAGATACCTAATTCCTCAAATGTTCTTTGAGGAGCTCTAAGACTTACTGTTTCACTCTTAATTCTTTGAAAAGTTTGCTTCATATCTGTATGGGCCAGGGCTCATATAACCTTTGAAACGCATGTTTTCATAAGAGCCCCGGAATTGCATGTAATTGTGGTGTGAAATGAGGAAGAGCAAAAGTGAGACTGCCGTGTCCTCGTCCCCACGCCTGCAGGAGGCTGGAGGGACACCCAGGGTGGGGGGGGTGACACTGCAGGGGCCTGACTACCCCCCTCCAGGAGGTCATTAAGTAATGACCAATGTAATGCCAATGGTTCACCTGCCCCTCCACACACACACACACACACACACACACACACACACACACTGCCACTGTCTCCTGGAGCTTTTCCCCTTTGGCAGGACTAGAGGTTCCCTTAACTCCCTGAAGGCTCTGAAGGTGCATCTCTCTGGAAGGAAGCCCGCTGAGACACTGCCCACTGGGTCCATCTCGGGAACACTGTGGTGGCTCCAGATCGCCATGGCCAGGGTGCCTGAGCAGCAACTGCACTGCCGGGTCTAGCAGCCCCCTCTATAGCCCTAAAGCTAAGAGAGCTGCGGGGGGTTCTGTGTCCTGACGGGGTCTGCAGAAGCTCAGTGCCCCCTCTCGCGGTCTCCACGTCTCCCCCAATATTCTGTCTTCCAATTTGCCTATAAATGGATGGACATGGAGAGGATCATGTTGAGTGAAATTAACCAGAAGGGAGAGAGACAGATATAGAATAACTGCATTTATTTCCATCATATATGTGTGTGTGTGTGTGTGTGTGTGTGTGTGTGTGTGTTTATCCAAAGTCAGGCGAAAGGTGGATCAGGAGGGCTTGTCAAGGTGGAAATTACCACAAACGTGTGGGAGCAGAGGTTAGGTAAGACAGAGAAGGGAACAGTGTGCCAATAATTGTCGAAAGTGCTATTACCACATAAAACTGAGCACTAAATGCAGGCAAAGAAGATACATATGATAACCTTAAGTATATGTATTACAATCCACAATATGTAAGAGAAGGAAGAAAGAAAGAGAGAGAGAGAAAGAGAAAGAGAGAGAAAAGAGATAAAGAGCCTGCCATAGAGGCAGGTTAGGGGAGGGGGGGGGAATTGGGGACATTGGTGGTGGGAAATGGGCACTGGTGGAGAGATGGGTGCTGGAACACTGTATGACCGAAACCCAATCATGAACATTTTGTAATTGTTTATCTTGTTGTGGTATAATAAAATATATTTAAAAAAAACATTCTGTCTTCCAGCTGACCCCCTCGGCCTGCGCTTTCAGCATGGTCCCTGCTAATGGTCCGCATGCGTGGACACAGCAGCGACGCTTTTAGGCCTGTGACTCATCCCCCACGTGACTAACACGCTGAGAAATGCCTATCTCCATTAACTCTAAACCCCGTGGGGTGCCCTCACCCTTCCCTGGCAGCGAATCCCGTCCAGGATCCGCGCAGCGTGTGCACTGCCTGCCGTGATGGACATCTCCGCAGCACGCATGCCGGGGCCTGGGTTCCTCCCTTTCAGTAGTGGGCTCCAGCGCTTCAATGCCACTAAGCCGGGCGTATTGTCTTCTGTTGTAGCTTCACCGCTGATGCAGCTCAGCTCCAACACCAAACCACCAATGAGACCCACACAGTGGGCCGATGTCTGATCTCCCTGGTAAGTGCCAGGTTCTCTTGCTTCCCTCCCCTTCCTTTCCCCACGAGCGGCCCACAGGGTGCGAGGTACCTGCAACGTTTGGCTAATAAGGGTGGCAGGGCCTCAGAGAGAGAGGTGAAGGTCAGGGCCCAAGCAGTGACGCTTCCGGGGATCTCGGAAAGGGACCCCCTTTTGGAAGGTTCAATAGTGGGCACGTGTCCCTCAGTCTGTGTGGCCTGGATGGACATGGTAAGTGGGGCTGAGTTGTGGGTGCAGAGAAGTCTGTGGTCTTCCTGAAGCATTTAGGGTGCAGGCAAGAGTGAGGAGGAAGAGAGAAGGGCTGTTTGGGAGCCTGGCTCCCCTCTGGACGGGCACCAAGACTGGGTGGAAGAACAGTTGATCTTTACAGGGGAAAGTGCTGGGGTAGACCCAGACTCAGGCAGAAAAGAAAACCCACAGCAGGGCATGGATGCAGGGAGAAAGGGACTCTCATCCGTTGTTGGGGGAATGTCGATTGATACAGCCGTTTGGAAAACAATATGGACATTCCTCCAAAGACTAGAAATTGAGCTCCCGTTTGACCCAGCCATACCACTCCTGGGAATATACCTGGGAAGCCAAAAACACACAGCAGAAACGACCATCTGCACTTTTATTTTCATAGCAGCACTATTCACAATAGCCAAAATCTGTAAACAACCAGAGTACCCAAGAACTGATGACTGGATAAAGAAACTGTGGTACATCTACACAATGGAATACTATGCAGCTGTTAGGAAAGACAAAGTTATGAAATTTGCCTATAAATGGATGGACATGGAAAGGATCATGCTGAGTGAAATTGGCCAGAGAGAAAAGGACAGATATAGAATGACTGTATTTATTTGTGGGATATAAAAAAATAGCATGATACCAATATCCAAGGCCAGACAAAACATGGATCAGGAGGTCTTGTCAGTAGGTAGAACCTACTGCAAATGTGTGGGAGTCAGAGGTTAGGTAATACAGAGAAAGGAACAGTGTACTAATAATTATGGTAAATGATAATACCAGCATAGAACTGAGCATTGAAAGTAGCAAAAAGGATATACATGATAACCTCTAAATGTATGTATTGCAAGCCACAAAATGTAAGAGAAGGAAGAGATGGGTGGGTGGGTGGGTGGGTGGGTGGGTGGGTGGTGGGTGGATGGATGGATGGATGGATGGATGGATGGATGGATGGATGGATGGATGGATGGATGGATGGATGGATGGATGGATGGATGGATGGATGGATGGATGGATGGATGGATGGATGGATAGATAGATAGATAGATAGATAGATAGATAGATAGATAGATAGATAGATAGATAGATAGATAGATAGATAGATAGATAGATAGATAGATAGATAGATAGATAGATAGATAGATAGATAGATAAAGAGAGAGAAGTGAAAATTGCCTGCCATAGATGCAGCTGGGGTGGGGAAATCTTGGGACATTGGTGGAGGGAAATGGGCACTGGTGGAGGGATGGGTGCTGGAACACTGTATGACTGAAACCCAAACATGAACACTTTTGTAACTGTATATCTCATGGTGGTATAATAATAAAAAAACCCACAGCAAGATCCCACTGTCTCAGGGAGGGAGTTACAGTACAGTGAGGAGGACCTTGCACATGGCTGACCCAGGTCTGATCACCAGCATCCCATACAGGAATTCCAAGCACCACCAGGAATGATTCCTGAGTGCAGAGCCAGGAGAAACTCCTGAGCATTGCTGGGTGTGACCCAAAAACCAATAATAATAATAATAGTAATAATAATAATAATAATATCATCAATACTTTTTTTAAGTTCTCGTCCAATGCCAGTATTCTGCTCTTAATAATAACCCCTTTAGACAGTGGAGGCAGTTCTGGGTCTGCTCTGGGTGATAATTCTCCAGCCCAGGAGGAATTCCAAGGGCTTCTACCACGGGCACTCTGCGCCTTGGGTTTAGCTGCTCCACTGCTGCCTGGCAGACCTAAGGAAGGCAAAGCACAGGGAGGTGGAATTCAGCCGGTTCAGGCAACGGTGTAGAGGGAAGAGTCGACTAAATAGAACTGAAGAGACTGACTCCATTCCCTGCACTCCGGGAAGGTGAAGTGGACTAGAGGGCAGGAGCGACAGCACAGCAGTAGGTGACCTTGCAGCTTGCACACTGCTGGCCTGGGTTTGGTCTCTGGCATCCCATATGGCCCTCTGAGCACCACCAGGAGTAATTATTAAGTGCAGAGCCAGAAGTAACCCCTGAGCATTACCAGGTGTTTCCCAACAATAAAAAAAAAAGGATTAGGAAAAATGAACCCATGTGGAAATCATGGAACCAAGAACCTCAGTGGGAAGTGAAGGAGACCACAAGATGTGTCCAGGAAGCTACTAGGAGAAATTGTTCGGGATGTAGCTGCCCGTTGGAGGCACTGCCTGGGAGCTTCCCCATATATGGGGATTCATCGGTGCTTCTGTGGATTAGGCGCTGGCCCACAGGGCGGTTTCAGGGAGCGATTAGGGATATTACCAGAGATCATGCAGCGAAGCACCACGTCTGACTTCTCTGGGACCTTCTGTGAAAGCAGCGTGGACAGAAAGCACAGCGCCCGCTGTGACCCACTGGAGTCCATCATCTTTCATGCGCAGATCTGAAAAATAAACACCCTGCTCTCATCCTCTATTCCGGGACGGCTTCCACTCCCCAGATGGAGCCCCATGAGAGGGTCCTGTGGGAGAAGAAACAGCACCGCCTAGTCCTCGGCCTCATACTGCTGGCCTCGGGCGCAGGGGGGTGTCCTGTGCATTGTGGGAGCTGAAGCAGCCGGGCTCTCACACACCAGCCATTAAAGCTGCTGCCATCAAAAAAGGACCCCAGACCACGACCTCAGACCGTGTGTGTGTGTGTGTGTGTGTGTGTGTGTGTGTGTGTGTGTGTGTGGTGGTAGGGTGGGGAGACCGGCCAAGGCGGAGGGCACTGCCAGAGCCCGGACTGCTGGGGACATTTGCAGGGAGCCCCTGTACCCATTTCTTTATTTCCCTCCTCCTAAGTCTTTGCATCCCAGGCCCCGAAAGCTATGCCAAGCGTCCTGGTCTCCAAACAGAGGAGATGCTATAAGCAAATGCGTGTCCAGGTGGGAGGCGCTTGGGAATGGGGAAGGCTGCTGCAGAGCCCCAGACAGTTGCCCGGGGCAAGCGGAGACCTGGGAGCATTTTTTGAGCAAGGGGTGTAATCGGAGCTGGGGCACTCAATACCCCATTAGTCATCAGGTATGCTGTTTCCTCTGGTCTCTCTTTGGCCAAAAGAATACCGCTGATCTCACAGGGATGACTCGCACAGGGTCACACAGCTCAAGGGGGTGTCACCCAGCCTCTGGGCTATGACACCGGTACTGATGGGCTGCCAGAACCCCCGACACAGATGCTGAACCCCAGCCACATAGGTCTGTCCACAGAGCTTTCTGCTTTGTGCAGAAAACCCTCACCTGGGGAGGGGCCCAGCTTGCAAATAGCATTTCACTATTTGAAATAGTGAAACCCAACCTGAGCACTTCTGGCCCACCAGGGACCGCAGAAGGAACTGTTTCTGGGTCTAGGGGAGGGAGCTGCGTTTAGCATGAATTAGAGAGGGGCTGCCACCCTGAAAGGGAGACTGGATGCTGACTGCAACAGAGTCCCAGCTAAGTTCTTGTTGGGAAAGAGACTCAGACAGCCCCACCATCTGTCTTCGAGGTGGGGGCACCCTCTCCCTGGAACCATTCAGCCCCGTTGATCAGGCGCTACCAGGAATAGCTCCTAGGTCATGCCCCGCTCAGCAGACTGCTTGGATTGGGGGGTTAGGGGGCCCCCCTTGCCTAAATAAAGCACCCTCGCCCTGCTCCAGAGAGTACTTGTTGGCGAATGAACTGCATAGAACAAGAGGAAAACAGGAGAAACCATCTCAAAGTGGGGAGAAAACCTCTATCCTAGCTGTGTTACAAGCCCGTTTAGCAACTGAGGAATGGGAACACCCAAATGGCACGAAAGCCCGAAATGACCGAAATATCAAAGTGAGGGTTGCCTCACTTTGAACAGCTGTTCTCAGATGGACTGGATGACATGTCTAAAAAAAATATTCAAAAAGAAGAACTTCCTTGCTGGCCACCTTGCACATGGAAATATTGTGACACAGAGCTTCGTCTGAAGAACTGACCACGGTGCCTGAGTGGAGTCCCTCAGCCCCAAGAACCAAGAAGCAAGAGGTGCCACATTGAGCTGCCTCTGCTCCCCTGAGGACGATGGGGCTGCCCTGGCCAACCAGGTGGCTGTTAACACAGTGCCAGTGGAGGTGGGCTGTGAGGCCGGGGCGAGCACTGGCTTGACTAGAGCCGATACTGCTCAGATTGTTGAACAGATCATTGTGCGCAGCCTGCTGCAGAAGGCAGAGGGAACTAATCTCAGTGCAATTCTCCATTTTCCGTCAGGTTATTTCACAACTAGAAGTATGGTTTCTAGTCCTGTGCTCATTTGCTGTCCTTCAAGTTTCACACATGTTGTAGCATGTGCTTCAGTTGTCTTCAAGACCTCTGGAACCATCTTCAGGAACAGCAGGGACCAGAGGGTGTGTGTCCCCATCCTCGGGAGACCTCCCCAGGCCAGTGAGGCTGCGTGGGGCAGGGGAGACAGCGGCTCTCCGTGGCTGGAAGACTCTTGACCAGGACGCATCACTGGATCCAGACAAAACCCTCGCTTGGTTCCCCTGCAGGGCTAAGTCCACGCTCACCAGGTGGAGAGAGCAGGCAGGCGGGTTCCTCCACTGGACAGCTGATGGCATCTGTCAGTGGCCTGGGAAGAACCTGTTATAGGATAGGCCTGCAAGATGAGAATCAGCAGGCTTTAGGGAAAGACTTGAAATTTTTTGATTTCCTTTTCTGCGGTGAGTTACAACATTTTTTAAAGCCATGCATCTTTGATTGCTGACCATTAGGACACTTCTGCTGTAAAATATTCCCTGCAAGAGTAACTTCCGGGCCCACGGCAACTTCCGTTCTCATTCCCGGGGTCCATGGCAGCAGATGGTAAAAGCCAAGCCCTGCTACCAGGAAGGGTTGAGGTTATGTTCGGCGGCGGCGACTCTGCCCAGGGGGCAGCTTCCTGACCTCCTCGTCCCCAAACTGCCACCCTGACACCTACACTGACTCAGTCTGTGGGTTTCAGTTCACACATGTCACAGCAGGGTGGGAGGCCTGACTGGACAGGAAGGGACAGTTAAGTCGGGCAAGGCAGAGCATGTTGGCTTTGGTACAGGTGAGAGCCTTGAAGACAGATTTATCATCCTCTCTCGGAGACAGGCAGCAGGGCTGGCTGACTGCGACCACTCACAGCCCACCCGTGAATGGGAAAGACACAGGTTCTCAGGCTTGTGTTTCTTGGGGGGGTGGTCCGGCAAGCTTCGTTCTTTGTAAAAAGAAAAAAATGATCATTTGAGGGGCCAAGGAGATAGCTCTGCTTTACATGCAGGGGGCCCTAGGTTTGATCCCTGGACTCCTAAGCACCAGTGGAAATGAGCATTAAACTAGGAAAATCCCTGAGCACAAAGTGTAAGGCCCAAACACACTCCCCCCCCAACTTTTAATAGTTTAATTGTATATATTCCAGATGCCTACACTTATGTTTCTTAAAAATACAGAGAAAGTCTCCCAATACCATCTTTGGACTGTCTAAGAGAAAACATTCAATATTTTTCATGCATTTTTAAATGCATCTCCACATACAGCATCAAAACATTCATCTACATTATAGATATAAATGGTCAGGCATATAAATTGTAAAATGCTGATGAATCTTAAAGTACACTTGACATCCAGTCGACTTGGAAATATATCATTTTGGAGGTATGGTGCTGGGGACCCAAACCAGGACCTCACTGTACAAGGCAAGTGGTTATCTTTTTTTTCTTTTTTGGGGTCACACCTGGCGATGCCCAGGGGGTTACTCCTGGCCCTCCCTCAGGAATTATTCCTGGCAGTGCCTGGGGACCATATGGGATGCCGGGGGATCGAACCCAGGTCGGCCCACGAGCAAGGCAAACGCCCCACCCACTGTGCTATCGCTCGGGCTCCAAGGCAAGTGGTTATCATTGAGCCCCCAGCTCCCTGCTGGCTTGTCTTAATAATAAGTTTCGCAATATTTCCATGAAAATCCAATCCACGAAGGGCCATGTTGCTTTTCTAAAACTGCTAAATGATATCAGTATTCCATGACAATAGCATGCTTTATCTGCCTGTCCTTGTACTGGTGACGCATTAAGTGCCTGGAATTTTTCAGACTCACAAATGTGTTTAGAAAAACATTAGCGTCCATCCCCCTTGTGTACATAAGTGACAGTCTATGCCAGATACCATGAAGTGGAGCTACTAGGGAATAAGGGGGTGTGCCTGGCACATGTAAACAAAGACTCCACCATGGACGAGCCCCACAGAATAGCAGAGCAGGCAGAGGACCAGAATCTCCATGTTCCGGAGCTTTTAGTTAATTTTTTTTCCTTTTTAGGTGCGTACCGGCGATACTCAGGGGTTACTCTGGCTCTGCACTCAGGAATTACTCCTGGCAGTGCTCGGGGACCATATGGGATGCCAGGGATTGAACCCAGGCCAGCACAGACCGGTCGCGTGCAAGGCAAACGCCCCTACCCTCTGGGCTACCGCTCGCTACCCCAAGCTAATTTAGCTTCTCTTTTTTGCCCCTTCATCTGCAAAGCTAAGCTAATAGCAGGATCTATTTCCTTTCTGGAGATGAAGCGAATCTCTAGAAAGCGCTTCAGAATGGCAGAAGAAACGCTACAATGCATGTGTAACTGCATTTTGACTTCCTCTTGACTGGGCGGAGCTCAGAGAAGTTGAAGAGATGATGGAGAGATAGTGTCCTGGGCTGAGCACCTGCTCCTCAGCCTATAGGTGGCCCAGGTTTGATTCCCAGCATTCTATGTTCCCCCAAGCAATGCCAGGGCTCTCCCTGGGCACAGAAGCAGGAGTAGCCCTTAAGCACTGCGGATGTGTCTCGAAACCCCAAACCAACTAAACCGTAAGAGAGTTTCTAAGAGAATATTGGAACGTTGCAAGTGTTGCACAGGTAGTGGCAGAAAGCGCCTGTCAGCAGCACAGCCCCTGTGAGCTGAGGGGCACAGGGCAGGGCTCTCTGTGCCCACACAAGCCTGGGACTAGCTCTCCCGGTGCTGGCAGGGAAGCCAGCTGTCGGGCACCTTCTCTCTGGGGACAGGAGGGATTAGCTCTGATTACCAGCCTAATCCGGCGGCAATTGTGTTCCTGTGCTGGCCATCTGAATGACTACTGGAGTGGCTGCCACGCTCTGTTACTTAAGACCAAGGCCCATGTCACTTAGAGGAAAACGCCCTTTCCAAAGGCGGATTCAGCAGCAAAGTTGGGGAGAGTGGGGACACTCCAACAAAACACAGCTAATAGGCATGTTCTGTGCCAGCCCCAGTCTAGACCATAATGAAATTTCATCCCTCCTGCAAACCTCCCAGGAAGAGTTCCAGACCCTTCCTCTTTCATGGGCAGTGAATGGCCGCGCCACACTCTTGGAACCGGGCAATGGCCCCACGCCTGGTTCCTCCATGTCTACAGGGGCAGGACTGGGACCTGCGTCCTGATGGATGGGGCCCAAGAAGCTGATCTTCTGGACCAGAAGTGAGAGGTTTTATGGGGAGAGACAGGCAAGTAACTAAACCCATGGGATGGATGATGCCTCACTTCAATCATGACTGGAGAGGAGAGTGTAAATGAACCCCACAGAGAGATGGCATCGCCCATCCACTCAAACAGCTGTCGTTGATTTAAGCAAACACGAACAGGGATAGGGGGCTGAAGTCGGGGAGGTGGGAGAAACACCTTCCTACATTGCTGATGGGAATTCCAAATGGTTCAGGCACTTTGAAAACAGTTAAAGAAAAAAAGACCCGGAAATGGGGCTGGAGCAATAGTAGGGGAGTTGCCTTGCCGTGGCTGACCTGGGTTCGATCCCTGGCATCCCATATGGTCCCCCGAGCACCACCAGAAGTAATTCCTGAGTGCAGAGCCAGGAGTAACCCCTGAGCATCGCGGGTGTGACCCAAGAAGGAAAAAAAGACCCAGAAATTCCATTCCAGGCATCTACCCAAGAGATGTGAAAAATGAAAACATGTACAGTACATGATGTGCTCTGTCAGATCATAACCCCAAGTTGGAAACCACCTAAATGAACAGACAGACCAGGTGGGGGAACAGCACACAGGGGCGACACTGGAGACAGGAAAGGACCCACCAGGATTCAAGGTACCAGGGGCGTGAACTGGCAAAACATTCTCATCATACTCAGCGCAAGACGCCAGACAGAGCCCCTGCGTCATCTGAGGCTATTTATAGGAAGTGTCCAAAGCAGCTAGAGAGACAGAAAGTAGGTTAGTGGTTGCTGGAGGTGGGAGCAATGAGGATGACACTAATTAGCAATAAACAAGCACAAAGAATATGGTGGCGGGGGGGGTGATGAGAAGTACTCCTAAAGTGACCTATGGTAGGGCCGAAGTGATAGCCCAGCAGGTAGGGCATTTGCCTTGCACATGGCCGGCCTATGCCGACCTGGGTTCGATCCCGGCATCCCATATGGTCCCCCAAGCACTGCCAGGAATGATTCCTGAGTGCAGAGCCAGGAGTAGCCCCTGAGTATCGCCAGGTGGTAACCCAAAAAAGCAAAAAAAAAAATAAAGTGACCTATGGTAATGGCTACACAACCTGATGAATTTTAACATCATTGAACTGAACACTCAGAAGGGTGAACAAGGGGCCATACACGTGGCTGAGCTGGGTTCAATCCTGGCGCTCCATATGGTTTCAGGAGTGACATTGCGCCGGGAGTAAACTCTGAACACGACCAGGTGTGCCCCAAAACAAAACAAAAATGGGGTGAATAACATAATCTGCAAAATATTTCTCTATGAAATAAAATTTAAAATAAAGGTTGGAGGTTGATAAGCATTTAATAAGCACCTACTATGTGCATTGCACCTTTAGCCAAATCTAAGTGGCATCAGTAATGGTCTAGTGTCCCATCGGCACTGCAAGTAGTCCAGGTGTTCTGGAACTTGGGTTTACGTGCTCGGGCCTCGCACTGAACAAACAACCCTGTCGGCCAATAGTCACAAGGGAGAAGAGAGAAGGAAAAGGAAAGGAGGAGAGAGTGAAGGAGGCAAAAGAAAAAGGAGAAGAATCTAATATGCCGTTTTAAACTCATGCACAAAACCATGGGCCAGGAGGACTTGTCAGTGGCTGGAATCTGCCTTGAAAGTAGTGTGGGAGTCAGAGGTTGGGTAAGACAGAGAAGGGACCAGTGTGCTAATAATTGTTTGGCAATGGTAGCGCCATACTAGAACTGAGCAATGAACGTAGGCAAAGGGATATACATGATAACCCATAAATGTATATATTACGAGCCACAATGTGAAGTAAGAGAAAAGGGAGAGAGGAAAGAGAGGAGAAAGAGAGGGAGAGAGAGAGAGAGAGAGAGAGAGAGAGAGAGAGAGAGAGAAGGCAAAGTGCCTGCCTAGAGGCTGGCTGGGGGAGGAGAGGATCAGGAGACATCGGTGGTGGGAAATGTGCACTGGTGGAGGGATGGGTGCTGAAACCTAATCGTGAACAGTTTTGTAACCATATATCTCATGGTGGTATAATAAAAATAAATAGATAAATAAATAAACTCATGCATAGCTCTAGAAATCTGCTTCCCCTAGTGCGGGAGCCCAGAGTGACTAGGGACAGGAGAGGAAGCCAGTGGTCAGTAATAGTCTCTGCATATCCTTCTGAGCATTTTAATTTACATGTTACCATAAACAATCCACCATTTCATATTTTTGTTTGTTTGGGGGTCACACCTGGTGATGCTCAGGGGTAACTCCTGACTCTGCACCCAGGAACTACTCCTAACAGTGCTTTGAGGGACTATAAAGGTGCCTAGGATTGACCTGGGGGTGGCCATGTGTAAAGCAAGAGCCCTGCCCACTGTACTATCTCTCCGGCCCTCACCATTTCATTTCAAATATGACATGTAGTGTGCAGCTCTAAGGGTCCAGCAGTTTGCCGGCCACACAGAGAACCCTGAGCTGTCGCTGCCTCTGAACTTCCTGGATTTCTCCAACTTGTGTCAAGGTGGAAGCTAGAGTACTCCCACTGGACTCCTCCCCTCTGCCAACAAGTCCCGGGGCAGCCTTCCAATTCTTTAAGGGTGGGCTAAAGAAAGAGAGAATGAAACTTGGAAGGTTGGTATCTTCTCTGAGTTTGCACTGAGAAAAATGCCTGGAGAAACAGAGAAACAGCTTCTCCAAGGCCACGCTTATAGTGGCAAAGCCCAGGACCGTGGTTGGATTTTCGGCTGATACTGTAAAAAAGATCCATTCACCTGTCTGTCTTCTTACTCATTGCAGAGTGAAGACAAGAGGAGAGAAGGAAGTTCTCATTGCAATAAATGCACAGAGCAGGACAATGTCACCAGAAGACCATGTTCATGGGAGCTGGAGCCAAAGTACAGGGAAAAGAACCTCTCTCAGCCTCTGGGTACAAACCAGCCCAGGTGAGTGGGAACCTGCGATCTGTCAGTAATCAACCAACTGCTTATTGAGGCCGCTCCCTGAGCATAGCGCTGGGCCATTGAACCCACAGGGGCAATGCTGGGGACGTTTTATTTACTTTTTTTTGGGAGTTATTTATTTATTTACTTTTATTTACCACCCCAGTACCCCCCTGGTGGTACCTGGGAACCATATGGGATGCTGGGGGATCGAACCTGGGTCAGCTGCATGCAAGGCAAATGCCCTACCCACTGTGCTATCACTCCGGCCGCAACACGCTTCAGGAAGCCGCGTCCCAAGCATTTGTCTTGGACCTATTTGGACCATCAGCCCTAATAATATTCCCAGGCAGCACCTTGTGTACGTGTAGATTGATGCTGACAGTGCCTTCCTACAGATTCAGTAAAGCTCAGTCCGATACATACACCCCAAGCATGATAGCGGGAGAGAGTTCAGAGGGCTAGAGCACATATGCTGCCCCGGGGCCCCCAGTTCACTCCCTGCACTCCCGGTTCATTCTTCCCCAGCACTGCCTGAGAGAGTCTTTCAGGCCCCTGAGTAATACCAGCGTGGTGCTAGAGGTTCCTGATGGTCTCTGGCTGTGTTGTTCCAGGCAGCTCCACGTCTCAGCAACAGTTTGCAGCATTGAACTCTGCAACCTGTTGGCTGAGCATGACTAAGACTGACCCCTTGGCCCCAACACTGCTTAAGGGGACTCCCCACACGCACCTTACACACACACACACACACACACACACACACACACACACGCCATGAAAAAAGTACTGCCTGTGGAATGACATTTTGCAACCCCTTTTTTTAAATATTTTATTATACCACCGTGAGATATACAATTACAAAGATATACAATTAAAAAGTTCATATTTGGGTTTGGTCATACAGTGTTCCAGCACCCATCCCTCCACCAGTGCCCATCTCCCACCACCAACGTCCCGGTTCCCTCCCTTCCCCAGCCCGCCTCCATGGCAGGTTCTTTATTTCTTTCCCTTTCTCTCTCTTTCTCTTTTCCTTCCCTTCCAGACTATGGATTACAGAACATACATTAAAAGGGTTGTCATGTGTATCTTTTTGCCTCTATTTAATGCTCCAGTTCTAGGTTGGCATTAGTACCCTCGACAATTGTTAGCACACTGTTCCATTTTCTGTCTTACCTAGCCTCTGACTCCCACACGTTTGTGATAATTTCCACCTTTGACAAGACCTCCTGATACATGTTTCACTTGACCTTGGATATTGGTATCATAATATGTACATATATATTTATGTCATGCAAATAAATGCAGTCATTCTGTATCTGTCTCTCTCCTTCTGGCTAATTTCACTCAACATAATCTTCTCCATGTCCATCCATTTATAGGCAAATTTTATAACTTCATTTTTCCTAACAGCTGCATAGTATTCCATTGTGTAGATGTACCAAAGCTTCTTTATCCAGTCATCGATTCTCCGGCACTCTGGTTTGCTTCCAGATTCTGGCTATTGTGAATAATGCTGCTATGAACATAAAAGTAGGGATGGTGTTTTTCCGCTGCGTATTTTTGGCTTCCCAGAGTAGATTCCCAGGAGTGGTATGGCTAGGGTCAAATGGGAGTTCAATTTCTAGTCTTTGGAGGAATGTCCCATATTGTTTTCCAGAAAGGCTGTACCAGCCGGCATTCCCACCAACAATGGATGAGTGTCCCCTTTTCCCCACATCCACGCCAGCACTTGTTGTTCTTGCTCTTTTGAATATGTGCCAGTCTCTGTGGTGTAAAGTGGTATCTCATTGTTGTTTTGATTTTGCATCTCTCTGATGATTAGTGATGATGAGCAATTATTTTTTCATATGTTTTTTGGCCATTGAATTTCTTCCTTGCTGAAGTTTCTGTTCATTTCTTCTCCCATTTTTTGATGGGTGGGTTGTTTTCTTCTTGTAAAGTTCTACCAGTGCCTGATATATCCTGGATATTAACCCCTTATCAGATGGGTTTTGGGTGAATATTCTTTCCCATTCTGTGGACTGCCTTTTGTATCTTAGTCACTGTTTCTTTTGAGGTGCAGAAGCTTTTTAGTTTCATGTAGTCCATATGTTTATCTTTTCTTCTAGTTGCTTTGTTAGTGATGTTTCACCTTTGAAGATGCCTTTTGCTTCAATGTCGTGGAGGGTTTTTCCTATATTTTTCTTCAATGTACTTTATGGATTCAAATCTGATATTGGAGATCTTTAATCCATTTTGATCTGATTTTTGTGCATGGTGTTAGACACAGGGTCCAAATTCATTTTTTTACAGTTGCTGCCCAGTTTTCCC